>JBBMHQ010134853.1:18830-34813 GCA_037834295.1 Postelsia palmaeformis
CATACCGTGCTGCTGCGCCCCACGCGATGGAAACGAGCCATGCCTGTTTGATACCAGGTATTTTATTTTGGGTCTTGTGGGGCGCCGATACTACGTACTCTATCTGGTATATTGTTGTTACCGCAACGCTACCGATGCTACCCCGCCTCCCTCTCCTAAACGGCAATTCATCAATGATGCAACGTTGCAATCAGAGACCTCCAACTACAGTGAATGGTTGCGCGTGGTAGTTCTATAATGGTCACCACCCCTCAAACGGACAACGATGCAGCCCTGGGGCCAACGATTCCAAGCTCACACTTTCATGTGATGTTCCCACGCGTCTCTCCATCCGCCCCAAATGATAGTTGCCTGCCGCACGACGGCAACATAACTGCCAACAACGTGTGATGTGAGAGTTCCACACTCCTCGTGCCCATTTCTAGAGGGCCGCAATCAGCGTTTTTATGTGGGAACTCCATTCCCCTCGTGTCCATTGTGTAGGTCGAAAAACATTGACGAGCGCACCCAGGCGGAGTTGGCCCTCAAGAACTTCGGGAGTGACGCGCTTTCGATCTATCTATCGATCGCACGGGCTAGCATGGAGGTATGATAACCAGATTCGTACTCATCGTAGTATCGATTGTATCTGAGAGTCTCCACTTGAGGAAGCTCTATCCCCACGATTGACGCAAGATACGTCTGACGCACAATACCAAGGGCTATAAATCTTTCTATTACTAAACGTATTGTAACATGCAGAATTTACGCATCACATCCAAAACTTATTGGAAGTCCGACAGTTTCGTCAGCAATAAAGCGTGAGAGGCCCAGAAAATTCGAAGTGCAATAGGCGAATATATATAGTTTTGTTCTCGTTCATAAGCGTCCAATCTATCGTATGGAGGACGTGCTGTCCCGATTGAAATGCTCGCCGATGGATCCTGTAGGGACACACAATTACAGACTAGAGGAATCTGTCTTCGATCCGACAAACAATGATTTCAGCAGTTGTCTTAGACTGTATGGGTAGCAAGAATGATAGGTGCCATGGGTAAGCGACGACGGGGACATTGAGTAACGAGCGCTAGGGTTAGAGTATATATCGTTTGAAAACGAGGTGTTAGATAAACCAAACGCCAAATCCTTCGCGCACGGGTAAATTTATGAAACCTATGGGATACGGTGTTTTGGGACGTAAAGATTGGTCATGTTAGTAGGGGCAAACTAGGGATAATACCACAAAAGCAGACGAGCTCATTGACGCGTCCGTTTCCATGGCGTCAATTATGATCTGGATGCTTCAGCTTCCATGGCTTCATGTTGACATCACCCTCTTTCACCTCCGCCTATAGATAGCTAGCGCTAACATCGCAATACTACGACTGTAGGAGATTGCTCTCATATTATCTTGTTCATATGTTGAAATAGATCGTGACTTGCCCGGCTTGAATCGTCCGAGGGCTGATCTGCACCCGGCATAACGTGAAGCAACTGGCATGACGTGAAGCAACTAACATGTTATGTCAGGTGGTACAAGCACTGTTTTTACAAGGACGATACTCGACAGTTGGGCGAGAGCTTCTTCGACCTATCCACGGTCGACAGCTGAGAGAGGCTGGGGAGGGACTAGCGGCATGTGCCATGCACAAGGCGAGATGATGCCTACGTTGAGCTGATTATTTTCTTCCGCTCTGGACCTCCGTCATGTGAATTGATGTCACCTACTGCTTAGGCCCATATCAAGTGTATGTACTGTCTGTGCCTTCTCCACGCGAAAATTTACAATGGAGGCAAGCTTTACCTAAGACTCATCCGAATACCGAGGCCATGGAACACATTAGGGACGCGTAGCCGACATGCTGCGATATTAAACCCTCACCAGGGTACTTCGCTATACTGCCAGTTATTTACCATGCTTGCTTGATTTGTGGGCCAGAACTTCAAAATTTAGGTTCGTCTCCAAGTGTAGCAGCATTAGGGTGTGATCAGTTGTCAGCAACAGTATCATGTTTTGAGTCTGTTCACGGTGTGGTCTTTCACCATACTACTGCAGTACAGCCACGGCTGATGACTGCGGGATCTATGGTGACGAATACTGGGTTAATCCATTTTTTCATCGCGACCAATTGGAGTCTCGGTTCCTTAGGAGCGTTCTCGCCACAGCAATTACGGTCGCAAGGTTAGTCATTGACCATATTAGCACCGAACGTGACCTGCAAACAACTCACGTGGGACAATGCTCTTGTTACTGTGTTTACAGTAGTCTTATATCGGACAAGTATGCCGTCCAGAGCTGCCGACGGCAAAAGAAATACCACTGACCGCACAGCAGGTGCACGTCCGCTACAAATAATTTGGACGCTATCAATGACACGTTGATATTCTTCTTGAGTGTTTCATCACTCCGAGTGGAGCCCCCCAGGTACCATACAACTCATGCTTAACGCTTCCAGAGTTGAATACACATGACGCTCCGCTATTATCCTAGAGCGCACCTCGCCTGGCCGTACCGCCCTCAGCCAACAGTGGCCTCATCGGCTGATGGAGAGCGTTTCATAAAATGCAGTACGCACCACTCTCGCGTTTATCGTGCGAGCCACGGGGTGCGCCCTGCCCTGGTTTTAGTAAACGACATTGTTCTGCTTTTGTACCAGGAATAAGTGCAAACCTCCAGTCGAGTCCGGATATCTCTAAGCTTGTCACGTTATGCCGCGTAGTATACACCACGGTTCGGAAAACGATCTTGCCGCCGTGTTATGGCTGGAATATTTTCAACTCTAAACCCAAACGGTGCAGACGTCGGCAGCGAGTATCCTGTCAGGCGGAGGACTTTTCATGATCCTGGACATGATGAGGATCAGGGACTTTCACGTGCAGTACTCGTGCACTCGAGCTCTCCTTCACCTCATTAGGCACAACGGGGAGGTAGGCTGTTCGTTCTGAATGAGGCTTAGACGCGCGCGACGTGCTACGTTTCGGTAGAGAGGGTGCACCTTATGTTTATTATGTTCCCCGCACGAGGAGTATTCTTGCTACTGCAGCCCAGAACTTCCTGTCTTGACGAAAACGAGATAGGCGCAGCCCGATGAACAATCCCATGGGTTTTGGTACAGTCTGATAGGGATATAAATGCACCTAGACGCGGATTATTACGTCAACTGACCGGATAGTTCCTTCAGATGAGGAGGAACTCTACTAAAAATATTGAAGCCGACACACTACGGTATCAAAACGATTTTTGGGGGTACATCGAAGCCGTGCGCGTGAGGGGGAGGGGGGGGGTTAGCACGGTCATGTTTGTGCCGTGGAAGTAGCAGCCCACACTCATACCCAAATGCGTCGTAAAGAGGATCGTAAAGAGGGATGTAAACTTCGGTCACATCGGTCTTTGGACATCGAAGGCGTGCGCGCGAAGGGGGGAGGGGGGGGTACTCGATAGAAGATATATACTCAATCTCATACATGGTCGTAGTCGCATGCTCATAGACCCGGTGCGGGGGGGGGGGGGGCATCTAGCGCAGGCATGCTCGATCCGCCAAAAAGACAGCCTACGCGCATGTACATATTGACGGAGCGAGGTATAGTATATGTGTGCCGTAGCTAGGGGCAAACATAATGGTTCATTTTACTTATCAACGGTGTAGAGCACGAGGCCCTTCGGTGTCCCCCCACGATGCGAGTTTATCAGCTCCAACGAAGTCGTTGCAACGCGTGTAGGGAGCTATTCGCGAACCATGTACAGTAGTGTATACGTGTTCCACTTAGCGTTACACACGGACGCATTTTGAGGCTACGCTCTCGTCTTGTTCGGTAGCCGGTTGCTGAAATTCTGGCGCCTGCGTATTTCAGCACTTCTCTATGGCTATGGGCGAAGGCGATCGTTCTGCCGTCATCCTCCAGCTTACCTGTCTAGTAAGGCCGATCCGACAGCGAGCTGCTCTGCTTATCCAAGCAAGACTCAAGGAACTCCTGGGGAGAAGAAGGTAGGTGGCCTTCTTGTTTTGAACCGATTGCAGGCTGATCTCATGGGAAGCCTAGCGGGATATTATAGCTGCCATTTCTTGTAGACACTTCGTAGAGCAGCATGATTCTCGTGCCTTCACTGTCTGCAACGAGTTTGCAGTGTGTTGCTATTCGCCGGTCCACCAGCCGGTTACTTGCGCCGAAGTTAAAAGGGTCCACTATGCTTGGGGCGTCGTGGAAAGTAGAACTCCGCACCCACCATAGTGGTAAAGGATAATCATACGGCCCGAAACACCGGCTAAGAAGCCGAAACGTTGGCTCAGATCAAACTGTATACGTGGGAAGTAGTGACTTTTACGGTAAAGTCAACAGTGTCCCTACGCATCTCCGTCTAGCTGGTTTAAAGATGTTTCACTAGTGGTAGTTGCCCGGTGTTGAATGCTGCGTTAAATATTTTCGTTGGCTTCCACGCCGATGAGTACACCGTTTGAGATATCAAATGGGGTCACGACATTGATCTTCACTCCCCACAAGCAGCTCCTCTATACGGTTACTGTGTTTGTACGTCACGTGCAGGGTGACATATCAGCAGGAGAAGGAACTGCAGCAGCCGCAGCTCCCAGAAACTCTCGAAAATTCGAACAACTTTGGAGGAAGCGAGGCGCTTCCTCCTCGTATCCGCTCAGGCATCGACACTGCTCTTCCGAAGTCAGACTCGAACGTATTATTACGACCCCCAGGCACCAGCGCACCAGTCAACACTTGCCACAGGGGACAAAAAGAGAGGCAGGCTAGAGAAACAGCGCCGTTCCCCAGGAGTCAAGGCTGTGTGGCTCTCGCACTGAATGGAGATGTTGCCAAGCTGGCAGGATTGGCGTCGCAGTGCTTGGAGCTCTTGGCCAGCCAATCGGTTACCGCAGTGAACGAAATTTTAGCGTGAGTAACGTCGGCGCTGCATGGAGCTTATTGTTGAGTAACGTATCCAGAGTTTCGTTGTATCCAATATCGAAATCGTATCGGCTTAATTTTATCTTTATGATATAAGATCGAAGTCGATATGGGTTATTGTTGAGTAACGTATCCAGAGTTTCGTTGTATCCAATATCGAAATCGTATCGGCTTAATTTTATCTTTATGATATTAGATCGAAGTCGATATGGGTTTCATATCCATCACGAATAAGTCTATGTACTTGCGCAGCCAATGAGCTGACTGCATCGTTCGTTTGCACAGGGCCTGTACTTGAGCAATATCTAGCGTAACAAACCACGAAGCAGCAGAGTTCCTAACATCTCCCCTCGCCAGTTTCCAGCCGCACGTGCTGCATCAGTTTCGTTTCTCAAAGTAGATTTGAATGTTAGACATTGCCACGCTTCACGCAGAAGGGCATACCAAATGTGCCCTACCTCCAAATTCGAGCCTCCACGAGGTGGCAGTCTTTCATCTACCAAGACGAATACTCGTAACTTGACTTCGGTAACGTTTGAGGTGTAACCAAAGGGTCAAACGCGCAACGTTATTTCCCCGTGCGTCGCTCATGCTTTCGCCGCAAGTCATGATGTCATCGAGAGCCTGACGTCGCAGCTGCATACATACATCACAAACCAACTTCACCTTGATCATGCACCACCTGCGTGGGAAAAGGGGAGGGCCGGCGGGGATTCTGCCATCGGCGACGGGTAAGGAACGTTGGAACTCTGGGACCTACTACAGCAAATATAGTTTAGTTTCTCCTATTACCTATTAAAACGCGATTGAAACGAGAACAAGCACGCCCTATGGTAGGGGTACAGAAGCACCTGCTTTTGCCTTTTGAGGTTCCTCATTCCAGGAGTTGTATACCTCGCCTCACAACCGGCTTTGATACCACAGTGAAATAAAGAGTAGGTACACAAAAGCCAGATAAACGATCCTTCGGCTGCAATAAATATCCAATGGTTTACGTTCATGATAATGAAAAGCATAGGACGCGAGTGGGTCAACGGGCAATAGTTTTGTCACGAGAAAGACTGCAAGGCACGAATTGTAATGAGGAAGGGGAACTAGGGTCTGCTGCTGAATGTGCCCCAGGTCTGCGCTACGACGATTGAGAAGAGGGAGGGATAAAGGGCGAGTACCATAAAAGGCATGAAACAATAATAAACTCAGATCAGCATATATATGATATGTTGGGTCGTTTTATAGTTGCAATGGTGGCAATGGTTGCAACAGTTTCAATGGTTGAAATGATCGCACTGGTTGCACTAAATACGATGGCTATAATGGTGAGGGATCCCCGTCAGTGATGAAGTTGTTTGCAAGCCAAGACGTGCAACCCCTAGCGTGTCACGACGGGTTATAACTTACAGTCCAGATAAAGCGTGTACCAGAATACCTGTTGGAAGGCGAAACCGTCCGAGCTACCGCAAACTTATCATGAAACAACCACATATCTGAGCGCTACCTTGTGCGTGGCTGAACTACCGCTGTCGTACTCGAGCCATGAAACTCTGAAATTAGGCAGCACTGCTACGAATACTGCTGTGTGATTTTAAGACTAAATTGGCACTCCTAATCCTCGCACTCTCGCGGCACTCCTAATCTTCCAGGCGTTTAACGGCGCACAAACTCGAGGTTGAACTGTAATACTCTTTTTCAGCAGGAACCGTATTACCAGAGACCATGCAACGCGGTCTGAGGCACGCTCTGCCCACGATCGTTGTAATCACTGAACCTCCGTAACCGTGGAAGTGAACAAACTTTTGTCACGCGCTGGGCGTCTCACGCGGCCGGTTCTCATCCTGAAGCAGGCAGTCTCGAGAAAACACGAGAAGCATATCGTCTAGCAGGCTGCAGCGGCAGTGCATCGCAGCTCTCTCCAGTCTAGCGTTAAACTCAACCTGTCCAACCATGAGGCCTGCCAGAAGGGAGGCTGTTGAAAGGGCTTTGCTATTTTTGGCGTCATTTCACTGGCAGAAATCCGTTCGAGGAGAAGCTACGCTTGCCTTGAGAAGGTATGGGACTGCAGCAGTTGCCTCTTAGAATACAGGGTAGTATGTACAATATTAATAAACACATACGCTGCTAGTCGTTGGGGACCCCCGTTTGATCGCTCGACTGACCCCTCCCTACACTAGAATCAGCATATGAAGGCCAAACGAGGCCATATTGCGGCCGAAAATGAAGCAGTCTCCTAGTATTGTTTTTCGTGAATAGTCCAACGGCCGTTGGTTTGTTTCAGATATCAACTGGTTCTGTTTCCTTCCGCTGCAAGAAAATTTCAGGCACGAGAAACGCACCGTGGAGGCAATACAGGGTCATTGAACGTTTTTGAGTGTGACGCCTACGTGCAACTAATTTTATGGGAACTGTCGGCCGGGCATTTGCTCTTCACAACCTTTGATTCCAGGTTGTGGCCGACGGACTATCGGTAAACAATTGTTACCCGGTAGTACATGACATATACTTGGTCGCTTTCGCGGGGTAGTGGGCCCCACTGAAAAGCTGACCTGCGACGATATTTTCTGCCGGGAATACCTTTCGGGATATGACATCGTATACACTTTTCTAGGTAGTCGACGCACCACGCGCTAGAGCAGGCGAACCCACGGGGTGCACTAGAGTGCTTTGCTTTCAGCCGCTCGTGTCGGTGCGCGACTTGACTTGCTACGACAGGTTTCAGTCAAGGATGAACGTTCCTCATCCGACGTCTTGGGGTGTCCTAGACTGCATGAAGTGGATTTCATGCGTCAATCTGGATGGAATATGCGCAGCGGCGGAACTCTTCCTTTCAGATGGTGAGGACGCTGCAGTATGCCGCAGGCATAGCAGCAAGCTTCACACTTGAACACGCGCCCATCTGTGTACCCCGCGGCACCAACTGAATACCCGTTTCGGTCAAGCGAACAAACGCTGGTCGGCCAGACGAACCGCTGAGGGTCTTCGGGTCGATGAATAGTAGATAAAGCGCAGGGCAATGAATCGACACGCTAGTGGCCAAGAGTGATCATAATCAGCTACTGCTATGCGTCAAACTTGACGGGTAGCCATCCGAACACTAAAGGCCGTCATAGTCGCCGTCCCTAGTGCTATAAGCAATGAAATCCCGGGCATCACTGAAAAGATGAGGAAAAACAGGCGAATGTCAAGTACGATGCCACATCGTCAAAGCCCTGCCAAGTATTAGTCACTTCCTGCGGTTGCACCCCTTCGTTTCATCGTGGCGCCTCCTCTTATCGTTTCTGTATTCTTCCCATGTGAGGACCCATTTACGAGACACGTCAACGGACAAGTGGTCAGCCTAAGGGAGTCGGACAAAATCCTCCTTCCCGGCCGTCCACGCCTGCCTTCCAACAATCATGGACTAAACAGGCAAGTTGGTCATCTGCCGGCGTGAATATCATGTACCGTTTTCAGGGCCAACCGTGGAAGCTCATATCGCACTCATCCTACAAGACACTGAACATCTCCATTGCCCCTCGACTCGGTCCACCCTTGAGTGCGGCCCTCACCATGTGCTAGAGGCATGAAACGGTCGAGGATTTACTGTCTCTCAAATCCCATAACAAGGAACCCCTGGCCTCGCGTAGAAAAACTCCTTGGGAAAGATTTGTACGAGTACGCACTATCATACAAATCCTATGTTGGGCTAGGCATTCGACAAAAAATGTTAAAAGACCCAATATAGGGATTGAAATGTATAGCCCATATACCCTTCCGTTCAGAAGCCGCGTCAGTCAGTCAACCATTGAAGCCCGAGAGGTACCCCCAATCGAGCCAACATCAACGTAACATGGACATACCCCCTTCCTCCCCCCCCCCCCTCTCTCACTGCTGCCGTGGGTTGATTTAGGCATCGGAAGTCACCGCTGGCTCCGGTGGCAGTCAACCTCTCCCTACGACTAATGATATAAACGGCAGGCTCAGGGGAAAGAGTACCGCAGGGCGAAACGCAATGCCAGCTACGAATAACGGCAGACCACACGGTAGCAGCAAACACAGATCGAACCAAGTCGCCGAATCGCCCTACATCCGATTTCGAAACGAGATGAAGTCCGGTGGAGTGCAGCCCGTTCGACGTTGGCGTAGAGCCGATGGCTTGGACAAACTCGGACGTGATGAAAATAAGGGGCAAATGATCCCTGCTGGCTCCAGGCTTTTGCAGGTGCAACCATTCACAAGCAACGTGAACGTTATTTCGCAGCAGCTATGGTTCGGCGTTTGACATGCCGTATACGGCCACTCCGTATCATGCTTCTCATACACGGGGATTCATTAACCTCACGTAGAACCCGATATCGAGAAACGTGGTACGGATAAGTAGAACCTACACAAAACAAAGGTACAAGGTGACATGTTTATTCAGACGAGATTGAAGACGTTGTTGACTTGTTGTTAGTTCAGAAGCGTACTCACAGCCACCTACTACAGCATGCCCCAACAGTCACGCAGTAAGTGAGGAAAAGATTACTGACTCTTTTGCCCACATTTGTGCTGCCCCACGGCCGCGCATTCACCCTAAACTCGCGGAATATCACGCAGACCACAAGAGCAGACTTGCTCCGGGCTCCATTCAACGCGTCTCCAGAAACAGCCAGCAAGTTTCTACGAAATCTGCGGACGCTTAAACTACACGCGCTCGCTACTTCAGCCATGAACCACGACGGAAACAATACCCACAACAAAGGGGATGCCGGCGGCCCAGCTGATCGATCGCAGATGCTTTTCGGTGAGGGAGCGATCAGAGACACAGGCGTGGATGTGTCGCAATGGCAAAAACGCAAGCACGCGATCAAGAAGGTACGGTAATGGGACAGAGCTTACACTGCACGTACTACTAGTTTCGTATCCGCATTCAATCGCAAGCATCCATCCGCCGGAACCATTCCACACGGCACCTCCACAACAGTAAGATTTACAGCTGCGCCCACTAAAGAGCTCTGTTCAGTCTATCGCGGGGTGTGAAGTTGACACGAAGACATTTCAAGGGTATACGTGCTCTAATTTGGCGCATGAGCTTCAAATATAGAGCAGCACATGTGCATACTTGGGCACCGGTGTCCGGCTTTAGAAGAGCGCGATAGATTTGCATACGTCAAAATATTCTACCACAAGGCATGCAGAGCGATAATCAAAGGTGTCGTTCCCACGCAAACCTTCAAACTATATCCGGCGAACCTACGGACGGTTTACATACCAGTTTTGATTCGTGGTGTCTGATCTCATCACCGGCTTATGGAGCGAGTGAGCTCATGTTATTATTCGCGCCACGTCGAACGTTCGTGTCTTGGCCGTCAAATCTCGCGAGCAGATCGAACGTATTCTACACCAACACAATCGCAACATAGAGGGTATCGTGATCACAGAGACGAACTGGTCGGCTGGAATTGGTAAGCTACCGCCGCAGAAACGTTTCGCGTGTCACATATCTTGTAGCATGGGATGGGTGTACCCCTGGGGTCAAGTTCCAGTCCACACGATTCCTTCGAACGAGGTAGTGTTTACACCATCCGATCTGCTGCTCTACCTGCTACGCGCGTCATTTGCACCGATCGAGTAGGTTTCCCTATTTGCCAGTAAACGATACAGTCGCCCGTATCCACCGGCAGGTACGTTACCGTAGACTGTCTATATAGCCCGAATGCGGTGCACCCCTCTCTGTACGCGTTACGACATCCACCACCCACTCCAAGTTACCCACCCTTTTCTCACGCGAACACCGGGTGTGTCTACACAGCCACGAGCGACATGGTGGAGGCCACCGATCGGTTCGGAGCTGTCCTGACACTTCGGCTAGTGCGTCAAGCAGACAGTGCTAAAACGGGAAGCGCGCTGAACAGACCGCCCTTGACGATGGTTCCAACCACGAGAGGTGGTATGAAGCCGATTTTTCTCTATCCCCAAGACGGAAACCGAGAGTTCAAACAAGAGGGTCTTGGCACTCCTTCCCTGGCCCGTATGACGACTCATAAAGCGATGAGTAATACCACTGCCGACAATCACCCAGGCAGAAGCATTAGGTCCCCAGCAAGTCGGACTATTCGCGCCTTGGGTGTGTCGGCTCGCATTTCCGGCGGTGAGAAAAGCCGTGACGGATACAGTAGAAGCTCTCGGGTGGCACCTTCGCGAACGGTTGGCGCTGAGACGGAACGTGCGGCCAGAAAGGAGGGGAACATGATCAATGTCCCTTCAGGACTCGAGCTACTTGGGGGGCTTCCTGATGAAGCCGGGGGAGATGTCTTGGAGGTACGGTCGTTCGTGGTGATGTTCAGAAATACTCAGTAGAAACTACTAGGGCTCGAGTTATTTAGTTGTTGCAATAATCGCAGTAGAAAGCTTCAATATCGTGGCTGGTTTTTTCTAACTTGTCGGGGTCAAGGGACCTCGTGGTTCAACGAGAATACATGATGAGACTTCACACGTTAGCTTCAGAAATTTGCGATTCACGGTGCACTCACTGCAGAGGATGATGAGTCAGAGCCACTCCATATTTTCCGAAATATATGGAGCTGTTGATGCGGTGGATAAAAAACTACCTGCCTGACGAGGGCATGTAATGTGGTTTGTTTGGGCAAACGTTTCTGGTTTAGAATCCAGTCGACAATTCATCCGTTCTCGAAACCAATGATTGCGAAAGGGGTGTGCACGGAAGTAGGATAACGCATGCAATATTACCCCCCAACACAACAACTACAGGCTACAGTTATCATTGTGATTTTTCCCAGCTAATGTGACCAACATCGCTTGTGCGCCCTCAACACAATCCGATACACGCTCAGATCTACCAGAGCAGTTTTCATCAACAAGCACTCGTGTCTGAGGCGACAAGGGTCTTGTCTCAGCCGAGAAATCGCGACTTACAGGTGGCACTGATGGCAGATGTGGCGGCGGTGGGCGAAGGAAGAAACTCCATCGGTGCTGTTATCATGACGTCCCGGCCATACAAGAAGGTTTGACAAAGATATACCGCTTAGCCTACCGTGGGATGTCGGCGAGTGGGTACAACTGAGGCTTCGGTGGTATCGCGGTTTTTGAAGCCGATACCACGCGTAGTCAATGCTTGGAAAACATTCAATCGACGGTCCTCCGAGTAAAGGCTCCTTTGGTCGGGGTGGCGGCCGTGAAACTATTAATAGTATATCGGGGGCTGGTTTGTGTTGGTAGCTCCTACCGAAACCGTTAATTCAATTTGAATTCAGTAAACTAGCCCCGATTGGCCCCGCGCAGCAACAGTGCGCGTCACACAGGAGAGCGACGTGGCGCGGACAATCTATGTCGAGTATTTATTTCAGTCACGACTGACAGACGAAGGCTAAAGCTCCTTGGTGAAAGTATCAGCTGTACAAACTGAAATACCTGAGGCAGCCCGACAAGGCATGGGCTGGATTTGGAGGTTCGCGAAAATACGCCACGGAAAGTGTACGATGGAACCACAACATACTTGTCAAGGTTCCGGCCACGGGAGGTGTTGTATGCTGCAGGGCGCGCAATAAATCGCTTTTGGCTGTACTCGTGATAGGACATGTTTTCCTCGTCGTTGTGTGTGGAAGTCCCTGACGGAACGCCATCTTCCGCAGGATAATCTGGTATATCGTTCATGGCATGTTGGATGTTGACCAGTTCAGACTGACAGACACAGCGTGTGGCCTTGGTTGGTAGCAATCGTACGCAAGGAAAGAAGAGGTGTAACTATGTTGTTGCTTTTTTCGCAGGCATTATCAGAACGACGACTATACGGAGTAACTGATATTTTTACCTGGCGTTGACCACCAGGTGACCCTCGAGATGACAGCGAGTCTAACTGAACGAGAAAGCCCCGACCCCAAGGGATACATCTCGACCACGCTTGCTGTTATCCAGGTGAAACATAGATACGATTTGTTCTTCACGACCACCAACATATATTGCACCACTATGTTGCAGTGTTGCGATGGTGCCTGAAAGTGTGCAGAATGCTCGTTGTGTGTGAACTCACAATGTGCAAAGAGCCGATGGTGGTATCTCGAATGACTTTGAGCTACGCAAGCTTTGGATCGATTTGGATATGTCGTCGTCGTGAGCAACGTCCGCAACATCACTTCCACGGCGCAGTACCGAGCTCTAACAGTACCGGACTTCTCAAAAGGCACTCCCAGGAAACTTCTTTTCACGGAGGCTCTGAATTACCCCTCATCGTTGCTGTCGCCCTTGGTTCTGCCGGAAGGACTCCACGGGAGTCAGCCATTTATTCGTTTTGGACTTGTGCGACACAGCCAACATTCAAGACCCACGGGACGGCCGAACCAGCTTGATGACGGCTGTGCTCGACAACGACGAGGTGATTTAACAAACGGGCACGGTTTGCAGTAGCTGCAACTCAGTAGGGGTGCGAGCCGACATAATTTCGCGCTCAATATATACCGGCAAGTCAGTTAGCAACCTATCTGTCTTTAGTCGGTATATCGGTTAGCGGAGCCGGCGATAACCAGGGAACTTGTGACGCAATTCAAGCCGGCGATGCAAGTAAAATCATCTCCCCCCCAGCCGGCAAAGGAGGCCCCGCCAAAACACATAAAACCGTATCCTTCATTGAGGAATCCTTCCTAGAGATATAAGGAAAACTAATACGCCGGATAGTCGGTCCCTCCGGTAAGCGACTTAATAATATTCCGGGCAATATGTACTGTCGGTGGTGACTTACGTCGTACTGGCTCATAGCTGGACAGACTTGCACACGATGGTTTCCTGTGTGTCCAAGGTATTGTGTCCCCTCCGGCCATACTCGGTGTATCACAGTTTCATCATACGTGACGGCGCCGTTTTTCTTCGCCTGTTGACTCGATGCACAAAAGTCGAGATAAAGGTCAGACAGGCACAAAGAGCACCCAATTTTCATCGAACTTGTAGTTTTGGGGCGAATCGATGGGGGTGAGCTTTGCATGCATATGGCATTCGTTTACTCTCTACTGACTTTTGCACTTAGTGCTATGGCTAGTTTTTCGCTTGAGTACCCCCATCAGTCAAGTTACTGAGTGCCCAGATGCCCCCTTCTTCTCGTGCCGGACCGGTTCACCGCGGTGTGGCTATTCGTGGAAACCACCTTCTGACGACGGACTCTCCAACATGTAACGACCAGACGCTGGTGGGAAGACTTCTCGCGGAGAGAGTGGACATCGCTTCGACGGATGTCCAGGGAAGAACTGCGCTGCTACACAGTGTCATCCGTAAGCACGACAGCATCACTCACCTTATTTTGGATCATCACAGTGCGCTAGTGAGAAGCCGGCTAAATGACCGTAAGGGTGGTAAGCGGTGGGGGCGCTCTGCTTCTGGCCAAGGGGGTGGTGGAGATGGAGCTGGAATGGGCGAGGGAAGCGGCGTTCCTGAAGTTGTCTCTGATATACAGGTAAGAAGCCGTCGTTACTGTATTTTGTGTTTTATTCAAAGAGTTTCGGCTACAGTTGTGCATATGTATGATTGCACACCAGCCCTTCTCTTGTTCGTTTGAGACCAGTGGTTCAGTGAGAGAACACCTGGGAAGGAATAAAATAAAATGACGAGCCGATGGCAGTCAGCACAAAACGAAAGCGCAAATTGTGTACATCGCAACAGCCAGTGGTTTCGATACCGCGTGGACTGGAAAGAAAGACGGAATATTTCCTAGCATATCGGCTATGGGGCTATCAATGCGATCCCCCGAGCAATATCTCGTCGGCCAAGAAGAGTCTCCGCAATAGTATCCGGTAGTAAATACTACATTACATCATGTCGGTATCAAACAATGAGTGATCAGGATTAGACCTTGTTATGGTGACGCCGAGGGTATCGAGACCGCGCGTTGAAGTAGCGATGATACTGTCAATGTTTTTCTTTGCGGTGCAGGCTATGTTGGACCAGCGCGATTTCACTGGCAAAGCTGCACTACACCACGCAGTGGCGGATATGGAGGAAAGGCATGGAGTCGTGCAGGCCTTGTTAGCGGCAAAAGCACAGGTAAAGCAATAGAAAAAGTCAGTGCAGGGGCTGTACAGGTCAATGATTGCTCTTCGCCCAGCTGCTGGTAGACGCAACTTGGTGTACTCGCACGTTCGATCCCACATCGAGCAACGGTGCACGTCTGCCTTACCAAAAAATCAATTATCAAGCATAGCTCGAACCAGTAGGCAGTACAGGACTGAGAAGTTCCAGCGCGCGAAAACTTGTAGTCACCGCATAATCATGGCATGCACAGTACACAGAATATTACTGAACGGTGAGGTCTCGACTGTTCGGAGACAATATAAGAGTTTAAGTCCGTGGGTATTTCCATATAGCATGTGTTCGAGGACGCCAATGGGACACAAAGCTGGGGAAACTCAAGCCTAGCATATGCATGTACAGAAACCAGCGACCATATTGCGATGACACTTACACTAATCGCTGTCGCTTTGTGCGAGGCCATTATGTGGCGCCATGTTGGTTTCCTGCACGATGTAGTACACAAGTCAGACCGTGAAAGGCTTTTATGCCCATCTCAGTTGCTGGCATGTATACATATCAGGTTATTATGTATTTTTACCATAGGCAGATGCTCCCTGTCATTGCCGGCGACTGCAGAACCACCATAGGCCTCAAATATTGATAGCAAATAGCAGCTTTCACGCTAGTCTGGCCGTGTTTCATCAAGCATAACGTTTGGTCGGTCACTTATGCAATTCGAGGCGGATATGAAAACGAAAAAATGTTGCGTTCAGGATACAGGGTGTACTATGAAGATCCGAGAGAACTTTTTGAGGCGATGTCTCGACCATGCCGAACCTGACTTCTATGGGAAGTGGCATTTCAGTCACAGTCTCGTGCCCCAGAGAAATTTGACACGAATCGGGGGGGTTTTTCCTTCAAATCTGAAATGCCACTTCCCGTAGAAGTCAGGTTCGGCATGATAGAGACATCGCCTCAAAAAGTTTCGTCGGATTTTTAGAGTACACCCCGTCCGGAACACAACACTTTTTAGTTCTCCAATCTGTCCGCCTCGAATTGCATAAGTAACCGATCAAACATTATGTTCGGTAAAACACGGCCAGACTAGCGTGGATGCTGCC
>JBBMHQ010134854.1:0-19562 GCA_037834295.1 Postelsia palmaeformis
GAACTTGTCACTTCAGAGTGCTACCTCGTCCGTCGACAAAGGCACATCACATCACATCACATCACATCACATCACATCACAGCACATCACATCACATCGCATCACATCACATCACATCACATCACATCACATCCCATCACATCACATCACATCCTCGCTTCGTGGACCACCAGCCCAGGCTCACCTTCTGGTCGAGCTACTCACACGAGCGGCCAATATGACGTTCAGTACAAACGATACGCGGTGGAAATCAAGTGGACGCTCTGGGCGCGGGCAAGGGCGGTCGATCGTCGTGTGCGTGGTAATGTAGCAAATACGAGTGAACGGAGGGGTCTCAGCGGCAAAAGATAAGGAGTGCCGAAAACGATTGTAACGACACACGTATGATCGTTGAACTTGTCCTTTCTACCATGCGATTGCGCAGCGATCGCGCTCTAGACCGGTTCGTCTCGCGGTGTTGAATCGACGCGACTAAAGTGCCGGGTAACAAGTAACAGCTAAACCTCTTATCGTACGCGACAGCAAGTGAAAATCTCCGATCTCGGCAAAGGCTCGCGGTTTATTATGACGCCGACGTTGAGGACAAGTACTGAAATGATATTCTATAGAACATCAAGCGGCGTCCTTGCTGAGCGCAAACGCTTTGCTTAGTACCCCTGAATTATATAAGCAGCCTGAAATCACCATTTGTTCGACGCATGTTTTGTACTCTATGTCATGGCAAAGAACCTGAGTGGCATGTATTCACTTGGGGCACACATCTTGCCGGAGATGGCGCGTTTTCTCGACACGGGGAGCACTTTGTGGCCCTATTTCCGAGTGACCCTAGCTTTGAATGGAGCTTCTCGACTTCGGAACCACCCAGCGTCGTTTGATTTTTGCCATATCAGACAAGGTTCGTTACTGGCCTACTGTAGACCATGGGGACTATACTCATCCTCCGGTACGGGTTGCACTTATTTGCCTTTTGAGGCAACACATACATATTGTCTAACAGGATACGCTTCTCGAGTGAGAAGGTGTTTAGTACACCGGTCGGTTTAATACTTTCAGTGGCATCATATATCTTTGAGTCAGGACTGAACACAAAGAAACGTTGGTGGAGCTTGGGCGAATACACATATCAGAAGCCGTGTATCGAGTAGGATGTTGAGCGCCTCGTGCGAGGTGCTCAAAATGTATGACATCATCCTTTGAAGGCGTAATTGCTCATTTTGGTCGTCGAGTTGAGCCTACATATCCCTTGAACATCATTTTTGGGTGACATACTATATCAAGAAGAAAACGGAGCCCCCTACTGGGAACCGTCATCAAAATATAAATCCACCCTTACCCTAGCGTGCGTCAGACGTTAACCCTCTGGTGACATCAGAGGGGAGTCCTGACGGTGAAAAATGTGACGATCACGGCGACGGCCACTGCCTGATCGAGGGATGATACAATTAGGCCTCGGAGTCATAATGCAAGAAGTGATACGGCAGGGGCTGAATATGACCCTACCCGTACTGTTGGTTCCTAACATTGCTGGTGGCAGTTGGAAATACTCAACTGGTCATTGTTTTCGCCACTATCTAGAGTCGTGAAGGGCCTGAGCTGGTGGCTCCCGCACGGACACTCCCGACTGCGGCGGCGAGGCGGCCGACACGCCCCGGATACTGGGACTCAGGGAGCTATCACCCGATTGAATCACGGACACGCACAACTCTGCGTGGAGCACAAGTCACGAAACACCATAGTTTGGCGGAGATCTCTTCGTAGACTCCAACATTTACACATCACCCACGGCCACTTGCGGTGCCGAGCACGTAGGTCCACGGCGTTGGCCATTGAAGTTGACATTGGGCTGCGCCCTCGCGAATAACCCCGTCTTGGAAGCAAGGATGCCGACGGCGGAAGGTATCCGCAATCACATATATATAGTGCCACCCAAATAATACGGTGTGCTCGTAGGCAGTTTACATATATATGTTGGGTTGACGTCGATACACACTATAGATGCGTTGAACGATAAGGGCGGCACGTTTTCGCCAACCTATTTTCTGGCTGATGTGGTTACTTTTCAACTCACAGCTCTACTCAACATCGTTGGGTTTGGCACTCATTTTCGCTTCAGATCTACGACTTAAGGCCGTGGGATCGATCATCGCGGGATTAGATGCCCCCTTTTCAAAACGCCAGGTTTTGGGGCGACTTCCTATTAATATGGAGCTCTTTCAGGACCCCCAGAAAAGTAAACCCACCGTGGCGTGCGTCCTCAGCGATCTATACCATTGAAAGTAGCAGGATCCTGGAGTAGTCGTAAAATAGTGACAGCAGGATGTTTATTATGTGCGGTAGCGCTGTAGTAGAAGTTAATTCGTAGTTGCTGTAAGCCAACAGTTAAGAGTGCAGAAGTACCAAATTTCTTCATGTCACTATTATGCGTACAATTGCAGGACAGTACAATTGCAGGACAGAGGCAAAACAAAACGGGAGATCGTGATTCGGTAAATACTACGGTAGCGCTCTTTCCAGGTTGGAGCGCCGCTGTGGAGCGGAAAAACTAGTTGAACTACCCCAGACCGAGCACCGGAACGTTCAGGCAGCCCTCCTGTCCCACCAGGGCCGTCATTTTGTTTTTCAAGCGTGTGCGGTTGTCGAACCCCTTTGCCACCGCACCCCCGGCTCCAAGAAACAACGCTGGGAAAAGTTGTGCACACGTAAGGGTACACGAAAAAATGAAAGCGACACCCCCACTTTTTTTTTTAATTTCAGACAGGCGGGGTATATTGAAATCATGTAACAATCGTCAAAAAAACAAAACAGCGATCTGACAAAAGTCCCAACCCTCTCGTACGTACGAGTATGGATAGTTTGTTTGATGGTGGTGGAAGCGGCGCCGTTTTCTCTTTTTTTTTGCGTACTCAGGGCACGCGTTTAAGTTACACGAGGATTCGGTCACGAAAAAAGGTTCTGCAGGAAGTTGGTTGCAGTTTCTGTTCGATGGTTGTCCCAACTGCCGTCGTCTACTCCGCCGGGTATACCTGTGGTACAGCATAGACCGACAAAAAAGAAAGAGCTGAAACAGAACAAATGGATCACTTTTTTGGCGGACGCCTTGACATTTGGATCAATAGAATGTGCTCATCAGCGGGGAGGGCTACACTCAATATCATATATCAGTCTACTCTGTGCTCGAGGTCAACCAGGGAATTGCTGTCAAAATAGAGTGAAAAGGCTTAATCAGATTGCCTGCTTCTTGTTGGCGGGTCCACACTGTAATCAAATATATGTTACCCTTGTTTTCGACACCGAAAACGACTTGCTGTGTGCTTCTTCCGACCGACATCCAGCACAACCAATATCCGTGGCAATTCTTCGATCCTATTGATAGAGAGATACGGAAATCTGTGGATACGGAAATCTGTGGTCACGTAACGATGCCACCGAGATACTACATTGTTTTCATGTATTAATAGTGAAGCAAAGCAGAGAGTGCAACCACATGTCATCGTACAGGATACGACAGGCACAACACTGGTACACATTCTATACAAAGACGGTAGCAAATCCCATGTCTCCTCGTCTCGTCAAGCGTTAGTGCCAATAAACCTCGAAGGGAGCGAACGGTCGCCCTAACTCGCTTTGAGCGATTGTACCGGACCCCCCCAGCACATACCGACAGTGGGAGGAGCGAAGGCGGCCAATGCCTCCACGAGGATTGTGATGTCGTCGCAGTGAGCATCTAGCCGAGAGGCCCGAGGTGTTCCGACAGCTGACCGGTGCCAGGCCACACGATGCAGAACTCACGGCCGAACGATCGGGGAACGGAGTGAGTGGTGACTGGGTGATTTAGGAACTATAAATAGACAAACGCTAGCCGCTGCCATCGCTATGACCACTGGGGGGGGATGTCGGGATGTATTAGGTTTCATAGCATGTGGTGGCCTGCCGTACGAAAGCAAGGCAGTCGTATGTGCCAAATTCAACACGTCAGTTAATGATTGATTTGGTAGAGCTTGGGTCGTCATGGCGTGTCCGTTATTTCGCCAGGCCTGCGTGATGGCTCCACCTATCAACCTCTACTACTGCTGTGGTATCGTGGTACTTCTTCGCTACTGCTGTCGGGAGGTTCCATGTCTACCTGGTTGTGTGGCGATGTACATATAAATCTGCCCAGGAAGTAGGAAAAAATCCGATCGACGATTGCAACAACTTTGCTTGTAGTGTGAGCGGTGCCGCCCATCCTTTGTTATACTGTAAATACTCTCTGCCAGGTAATAGATGCATGAAACAGTTGTGTGTTCTTCACATTAAACCGTTCTTTCTTTCTACCCGTCAACATTCAGCACAACCAGTGTCCGTGCCGATTCTTCATATCCTAGAGAAACACAATACTGGTGTGTAGATGTAAGCTGGAGCAGTACACAGCAGTAACTGCTCAAGGTTTGAGCCGATGGTCCTCATCCAAAGCGTACTGAACTAGGGAACGAATAAACTTTTGCCCTTTTTTTAAACTTCGAAGCGCCTACGTACCAGGCACCAGTACCTTCAAGGAAAATTACGGCTTGCGCGTAGCACGTAGACGGCAAGCGCGGTTCCAGTATTGATAATCTACAGGGCTTTTCGCCGGTCATGACCTGACTCGCGGGTCGGGTCAGGGAGTGACCAATTCTCACAGATCGGGTTGAGTCGGGTCAAGAGGTGTTGAAAACGTCACGGCTTGAGTCAGTTCATGACCCACGACAGACGGGTCACTCGTGGGTCGTACCAACATGACCTTTCGACTTATTTTCTGCTGACCCGCGGGCGGGACCTGCGCATCCGGCCAGCGGATGAGACACTTGCACAACTTCCTCTTTCGTGTTACTACCCGAAGGCTTCTCTCGTACCGATACCAACACTGAATATTCTCCTTCGGCATCACAGTCGAACTTGAAAACATCGCCAGTCGTGCATCCGCATGTTGTCCGCACGCACAGATATTTACCCGTTGTGGCCAGGCCACATTTCAATGTGGAGTACAAAATTGTCGACCCTCCGGCCGGATCTGCGGGTCAAACCCGTGGATGAGGAGAAATGGCCTCACGGGTTGTATTGACCCGACCCGCGACAGATCCGTATTTCACGGGCCAATTGAAATTTGGAGGGATGGGTCGGATGAGGAAGTGGTACATAGAAAAACTATCCATGGTTAAGGTGGGGTCGGGTCAGAAGGCTTTCAGATCTCGTGGATCGCTCGGGTCCGGTCGGGTCAGGAGGTTTTCGAATATCACTTGTCAGGTCGGGTCGGGTCATGAGGCTGAAAACATCTCGCGGGTCGCGCCGGGTTAGCTGACCCGACCCGGCCCGATCTGATCCTTGAGGTCTGGCCTAGCCCGCGAACAGCCCTGGAAATTTGTGAACTTCAGAGGGGATAGACTACTCTGTAACACAGCGCGAGATGAATACAGCGTGATTGATTGACTGCTTGGTCTGGGGATGCAGCAGTAGTAACGGCCTGTCTATAATAGATAGTGTCGTTTGCCCGCTAAAGTGCGTGTGGAATCGATCGGCACATACATACAGGATGTTTCACCAGTGTGTGAGTGTGCGGAGTAGTAGTGCTGGTTGCCGCCAAGTGCCGGTATTGTTGGCTGGCGCATCTGCATACCGGCAATACAGAGGGATCCCTATTATCACTTGAACTATTACTTAAACTAAACTCGGTGTCCGAAGTACAACGCTGCAAAATCTCTCTGGTATGTTCGGCGCGGGCGTAGCCAGATCCTACCGCTACTGCTGTGCACCAACACTTCTCGTAGCTGACAGCTGGCAAAGTGTTGGCTACTTTCGTCACTACTACTCTGTAAGTCTGGGCCCAACACAGGGTTCGACGACTGGTGCTGTCGAAAACCGCTTCTTGCCCGGCAATGTGTTAGTTCCTATACTTATTTGTGTCCTTACATCTTGAAAAGGACTGTAGACTGGCAGGAGCCGATGTAGGGTATAGTGCACCATTCTACGGCATGCCTTGCCAGTTTTATAGCCTTAGTCCTGGACCGGCGGTGGTTGTGCCATGCAGCAACATCGGGATAGCCTTAGCATTGGGACTCATGTTATTGGTGGCATCGTTGCTGCATGTCATGTGTTTGGCGGAACCTACGGTAGCCCCGACGCACTTTTTCGGCCCCCGATACGTTTTGCTGTGCCGTCGCACGTTTCTGCAACACCGCCCGGAGCTGAGCACTTCGAGCGCAATGCACGCGACTGCTTGCTACCTGGTATACGCTATTTACGGACCACAGGAGAAGGTGCTACATAACAGACAGGCAGCTACAAGCTAAATGCTCACCTGGCCCATTCGCGCCACAAGCAGGCAGCCCAGGCGTCGGGCCGTCCATGGCTTCTTCAGTGAAACTGAACCCATTCAACAAAGGCAGCTCCTCTAGTATTGCGAAGAGCAGCAGACTGTTTCTGGTCCGTGTACCTTGCTCCCTGGCACGCTCTCTATTCTTCTGTCACGTATTCGGACGGTGCTCCTTCTGACGATACTGATGCTGTGACAGTGTGATTGAAGCACGAGTTTACAACTTGCAGGTGTTGTTACCTCTCTGGCGTCGTAGAATTTTTGTGAGATACGATCCTTTAATAGCTGAGCTGCTGAAATTATTTTCATAGCAAGCGAGATTCGGCGTGGGAAGGGGGCGACTGTACTAAAGATTCCCGTCGGATGCTCTTCGTTGGACCGCAGTCCCGTTTTGGTTACGGCGTACTTGAAATTTTCGTATTTTGTTCGCAACGCGGGACTGCGGTCCTAATTGAAGGGTTTACAACAAGCTCGTTTTCCCCCTGGCTCATACCAGATTTTGCCGTACGTGATGGATGATGCACATACATACATGTACTCCGTACGAGAACCCTTCGACTTTTTCTCCGTCGGCTGAATCGGTAGGGCTCTCCAATTCTGAATTATCACTAATAGTGCTATCATCGAATGCTGCTATTATTGAGCCCCTTTTTAACGGGGGACTTTTGGTTGGGAATAAAATTTGAATTTCAACCAACTTTCGCTTGATTCCGGAACCAAAACGTGTGTGAGTCCGTATGGGGGAACGGCGTACTGTACTAGTTGTCGAAAGAAAAACGGGGAAAAAATATATATGTCAAACTAAAGTTCATGGGCCCTAAAAAGTTTTTGCCAGAGTTCGAATCCAGCGTAGATCGAACTTCCCAGTCAAATTCGCCAAAACGAATAAAAGCCGGAATCGACCGCTGAGAGCACCTCAGTACAGTGTATAGGCCCACGTTTAAGAAATAGTCCAGTAAGAACCAGAGGCTAATTTTGGGGAACGTGAAGAAAATTGGGTCTAAACGGGTCAGTGGTGAACTCTCCACTAAATCCTACCTGGTACGAAATAGCCTATTCTATGCTCAAAGTTGTTTGGAGATGGCGCGCCAAAAGGTGTCCCAGGCTTGCTCAGATTACTGGATGTCTCTCGTTGGCGGACCAACACTGCTGTAGCGTGGGTAGGCGCAACTCGATGCGAGTCAGCGAGGGAAGAAAGGGCCGAAAAGTCTCTTCGAGATGAAAATGCAAGGCACGGACATTACGTAGTGGAGGGGAGGGAGAAGAGCCTATCCCTGTGACCCCGGATATAGGTTAGGACTGGGAAGGAGAGATAAAAAGGGCAAATATATCGTATGGAGATGGACAGAAAGGCTGAGTTCTTCTCGCGGTAAGAATGAAGGCACGAGTCGTGGTGGGGAGGGGGGAAGGGATCCTGCTTGGTGACCCCGGATCTGGGTTACTACCACTAGTCATAGGAGGGAGAGAGGCAAGTAGGGCGATGATACTAAATAGGAAGCCGAAAAAAAAAGAATATAAAATGACGTATCAAGCCGGATAGATAGGTGTCTGAGGCTCCCCACTTGATTATACTGTGTTATAATACAGGAGCTCTGCACCTCACGCGAACACCGACTTTGGATGAAAAATCCCGTCACCCACAAAGAAAGCGAGTGATACCGTGAAACACAATGATCGCTGGCTCACCGTGTTTGAACACATATTTGGTATCTCTGCTCTCTAGGATAAAGAACCAGGACGGGCTTTTGATGTGAAGACAACACACACTCACATACAACACTTATTGAGGCTCTCCAACCATAACGCGTAGTTTCTGGGTTCACACACTAAATAAACACTGCTGCCGGGTGTTGTGGCACATTTTATGGTATATTATGATGATATTTGAAGCGAAAATGCCCTATTTTGTTTCGTTTCGGCGACGCCTCCAGCGGGGCCCGCAAGCCAGCCGGAGGGGGGCGTTGGGGCTCGCACCGCGATTTGAAAACGCCCGTCAGCTTCGCGGTGCTCACGTGCTCGCCTCCTTCGCCAGGTCTTCTGCAACTCGCCGACAAACTTCGCCGAAACTTATCGTTATCGATATCGATTTCGTGCGCACATTTATTCACAGTACGATATCTAACACTAATCACAGTAAATGAAAAACTCAACACCCTTAGAGGGCACATCTTACAGACCGAGTGGTCAGCAAACGGAGACTTTATTTTCTTCTACGCAGATTGCTTTTTGAGTTTAAAAAAAAAATCAATTTGCATCTGTTTGGCCGAAGACCGAAGAGTGAAGACCAAACAGGCGAACTAGATTTTTTCCATCTGAGTGAAAAATCTTTTGATACTTTTTCCGTGTGGTTTGTTTACGTATCTTAATTTGGAATTTGGGAGTTCCTCGGTCTTGGTATAGCATGTTCATGATGATGAGTAAACACCCTCGGTGGAGTCTGGGGCGATTCTTGGCCTCTTCGATGACCACGATCGAGGCGATAAAACGTGAACCTCAACGAGAGGTGACCGGGGTAATAGCCGCGCGCCCACACACCAAAGCACATCGGACCCCGGCGGTGGCGCCTCCAAAGTAATCATGGCGGCCGCAATCCCAATTTTTCAGTGTGTGCGATCGGCAAACAATCGCGGAAACCGTGCAAACGAGCAAATAAAAAACGGAGTATACGCTCGAGACCTCGATAGCTGCATCTGATGCCACCGATGCTGTTCCGCACGTGGCGTTTGAGGGCTTCCTCCGCCCACCCTAGATACCCTGAGAGTAATAGCTTTTTATCCTGCACGACCGAAAAGAAAAAGAGGCTGGCGGCGGCGCGCACGCGGCAGCGTAAACCTTCGCCCTCGTTTACGCGCGTCGTTGTTTGTCGGCCGGGCGTTGTGTGACGCTGTGCGTTTTTCCGAAGTTGCTTTTGATTGACAACCAGTACGCTGGTCCCCGATAGGACACAAGCACGTTCATTTTTCGAAATCAAATCAAAATTTAATAAGATTGTGCTTTTACTTCTAGATAGCTTCCGCCATGAAGATGGGCCCTTATCAATAGCAAGCAGCATTCTGACTTTCTCAACTTGGATTCCGTTTCCAACATCGAACGCCCCTGGCACTTCAGGTATTGCTTCACCGTGTTTAACGCCGCCCCCGATGTGCTTCGGAAGACGCGCCTTTCATGGGAGAAGGTGCAGATGCCGTCTTTGAAATAAGATGCAAACATGGCCTGTCTCACACGTTGCAAGATACTGCACGTGGTAGATAGAATAAGTACGACTTTGTAACACGCGTCTTCACGACCCCATGTAGAGAGTCTTGTCAACTGCGCTTCTCTCATCATGTAGAGGGTATTATCGACTGCATTCCCCTCCTTAGAGGAATCCGAATTCAGTCGGGCTTTAACTATAAATTAAAAGGCGAAAAGGCATACCGATGATTGTCATTCACGACTGTGCTCTGTACTCCAAAGGTGCCCCAGGCAGCACCTCCTTCAGCGTACGAAACTACATACTTTTAGTTCCAATTTTCCATCCGAAGGGACACAGAGAAAGTAAATTCCACCGATATTAGTGGAATCGACACATATCGCACCAAAAAACGATATTATTAGTTGGTCACACTTTGGCTGTGAGGGAAATAAATAGCATCTATCTCTTGGCAACAAACAGCAGTATCATGTTGTTGATAATCGTTCTCCTCAGAAATGCCAATAATAATGCCGAACAGGAAAAACCTGTCGTTTCGTGATTGGGTATAATAGTTGCTATCAGGCACCCACAGCCAATCACGGCATCACGCCAACGGTCGGTTGGCGAAACGGCCACCAAACTCAGATATATGTCGCTGAAGTAGTAACACTATCTATGCCTTTCATCGATCCAGATATGACCCGGAACCGGGAATACGACTGTGGCAAGACCGTCTTTCAAGCCCGGACGTCTCTCGGTTGGTACTCACAAGCAAGGGCTCGTGCGACTGCTACGTCGAATACAATTACTACTGTTGTACTGTAGTACAAATATAATACATCACCAATAGAGTGCAGTACGTCGTAATAAGCACTTCTTTAATATAGAGCTGCACTCTGACCTCAAAATTTGGAACCGGGTACCCGACCGGGTGGGGGGCGGTTATTAACCGGAACCGGAACCAGGCACCCGGGTCCCCGCAGACACGGGTACCCGGGTACTCGGGTTACCACACACTATTTGCCCCCCTTCCTCCGTTTTAGCGGCGGCCTGGTAAGAAGGCGGACACGGGTACCCGGGTTAAAGCATGGAGCATAGAAAATAAGAACCCAGACCGACACCAGTCCAATGATCTTATCAGATTTCCAATACATCAACCCCTTTCGAAACTCATGGGAAACAGCAACACACATCGAAAGTTTGGGAGTTCTTGTGATTGATCTAAATCCTGCTTCATGGTGAAGTAGTAAGTGGGCCACTTATTTACGCTGGTTGGAGAGCGAATGTCGGGAGACAACACTTTTGCCCCTTGACAGACACCGTCGAGGCAAATGTCTCGACAGACACTTTTGACAGCCAAAACCCGGGGACGCTGAGAAATATTCGCTTTCTTCCGGAAACGCCTAGTAATATTGTCGACTATAGATGGTGTGTTTTCAGTATTTTTGTTGTTTTCGGCATGTCGATACATTTCCGAGACCGATCTATTATACTGAAAAACGCCACTCAATTGCAGAATCTCGACATTTTCAAACAAGCTCCATACACAACAAACATGTACTGTTGTAAAACAGCTGCACGTAAAACTAAAAAAACTAGGGGTCTCCACACATGCATGTCATGAGTTTTATTTGGCAGGGGGTATTGGTCATATAAATAACCGTTTTGGTCATATGTCGCACACATATATGATGCCTGATGCCTAATGTTTCTGATCGTGAATATATATGTGTGATTTGTGTAAGTGAATATTCCGCCAGGCTGATGTGCCTGATCGTGCGGATACGTGTGATTTGCGTAGTAACTGGAAATATGCGTCGGGATTCATGATTTCCCGAATGGGTTTTGGTACAAATACCATCTGGATACCTTCCTGGGATCCTGGGACGGAGTGGCAGCCCCCTTCGTTCAGTCCATCTTCGGTGGTTTCTAATATACACCTGGTTCAACATTTTCTCTCTGGCCCCATGATAAACTCTTGGGTGTCACCCACTGCTCCTCGTAACCGAGGCAATCCTGTTCACGAATTGATCGATTAGGGGGGTCACGGGACATATGTCTAGATAGGGATTTGCCCGACACGGATATAGATAGCTTTGGCAGACAGACAGCTTCGCACTGGCATGTCTCCTCACATCTTTGGGTAGGGGTATCGCGTGTTTGCAGCGGGTTGTACGAAGGCAGGTATTGATATAGGCGTATCCTCTATTTTCGGTCTGTAGTCTGCAGGGTCGAGAGGCAAGAGTCTAGGGGCACGGCCGCTTCATTGCATGTGTTAATCAAGGTATACCCCAGTCTTGGAGGCTCCGTATAGAACAATTGGCGGGCACCTGGGTACCCGGGTGCCCGGGGGAGAAACACCCGCGATTCCATGAGTTGGACCGCGATGATTCCGGTTCCGACGGTTTCGGGTTCCCGCCACCGGGTACCCGGTTCCCAATCAGGCGGGGTGCAACTCTACTTGCATAGAGTGTTTCACCGCCCTATGGTGTACACTATACCTCGACGGCGTTCTCGATTTCGGGGTGAGGGGATTTGTGCAGTGTTGCACGTGCACCTCATCTTTCAAATATCGTCCAGCCTGCTTGGAGACGGTACGCCGAGGAGGGCGTGCCAGGAGCATCACGCACGGCGTGGTGTGTATTTTGCGCGGAATTCGAGGTGCAGTTGAATAGTATTGGTACTGTAGTAACAAGACCACGTCTGGATTGGAATTCATACAGAACGCGCGTCGTGCAGTCTCATCCTTACCATTGACATGGACACCAGACAAACAGCACAGCATCCGATCGCACACTTTGTGGAGACAAAGCAGTAGGATTTGGTACTGTATCACGGACATGGCGCATCGACACGTCGTATATCTTCACGGCTACGGGAGCGACTAGTTTGATGAGATCGCTGTGACACTGCTAATGCTGTTGCTATTGCTCCCGATGCGGGTACAAACATCCCGTGCACTTGTTGTGGGGGGTAAGTGCTGCGAATTCGGGGATCCCCCTGGTCAGGGGATCCTTTTTGTCTCGGGGGGTCCCCTCCCATCGTAGGGGGTTCCCTCTCAGAGTTAAGTGAAAAATGGACAATGAGCACTCCATGGGCGCCGATGGGCACATGCCCAGATCTGCCCATTTTTGATAAATATGATACTTACAATTTCTACGGCGATAGTTTTCTATAATAATAGCTGAACATTATGTCAATTACGATTTTTCTTGTTTTTTTTTGTGTATATACTCATCAGGCAGGGACGTCGTCATGTATACGCTGCAGGCCCAAAAACCCCCCCGATAGTCACACCTCGTGGGCTGGATATGGCCTTCGGTCGTGTCCCGTATGCCCAGCCGTAGTTGCCGTATATAGCCTGTTCACGCCTTTATGTACATGCCCTAGGCAGGCCTGGTGTGCATATGCCCTAGGCAGGCCTGGTGTGCATATGCCCTAGGCAGGCCTGCGGCTGACACGGGGCGAGGCCGGCTGACTCTGGCTCCGCGCAGCAGCGCCCGCTGGAAGTACTTAGTATATACCAGGAAAAGGATCCCTGCCCTAACTTCAGTACGAGTGTGAGTAGTAGTCAAACGACTCCCGAATTTCCTTTTTCCCGGCGAATCTGAGCTCGTTTACCGCGTGCATATATGACATACCTGGCACGATAAACCACGAGGTATACAATATATATCTGTGTCCTGTACTACTGTGCACCGGCTACCGGCTGGATGGACTGATACCAATACTGAATACTGGTTAGACCTGGTACGTATGTATGTCAGGTGGCGTCATAGGTACTCATGCAGAGAACAAGAAGTATGACACTGTCCCGAAACATAAGGTACGTATATGTTCAAATAGTTCATCCAAGTACCCCCTATGATTCGGTGTTGGCCGTTACATCTGGGTGCAGAGTGGGGGCACAGCCGTAAACAGCAGAATAAGAAGTACCTGGTATCATACAGCGCTTAGTAAGATGAGCACACCCATTCTCACATATGAAAACCTCGGCGTTGAAAGCAGCCTCCGTCAGTGCGCTCTCTTGACGTTGCTTTGTCATACATCACCATAACACTATATGATTAGTTTTCAATAGTTTGCCGTCCGAGCACATACATGCAGATGGTCTAGCCATAAAACAAGCAGAATTCTACCACAACATCATCGATAACATTACTTTGCTAACGACGATGTACCGTCAAGTTAGAAGAGAAATTCTGCACATAATGCCTTCTACGACGTAGCAGCACGGCAAAGTAATCAAAAGAAAATATGCGTTGCGATACGACAAACATTCTGGGCAGCGAATGAAATCTAGCACTCTAAAACGGCAGAAACATAACAACGACGCCCCGACGCACCGATACAAACTAACGCCCTCAGAATAAACGCAAGCACGAATCCAGTGGAGATATGCCGTGTCCCCTCCGACACATCACAAACCAATTGAAGCACTTCAGAAAAGGTCCATCCAGCAAGCTCATTGGGTGAATAGTACCTACCGGTACGTATCTACAGTATAACCGGTATATATGTACAGTACGTACATCTGCACAGCATACAGACGACCAACAACAAACCGACATCCTCCGCAAGGTTTAAATGGACACCAAACCCTCTAAGTTAATTTCCCCTTTACTATCCATAGCTGCAACACTAGCCACCCCGGCTACTGGAACCGCTCCCACTCCCGCCCCCACCGCGCCTGCCCCGATATCATGTGCAGCGGTCTGGGTTGGCTGGAAAACATCCGCCCCCGCTCCCGCCTCTGCCGCGCTTCCCTCGATCTCATATACAGCGGTTTGGATCGGCTGAAAAGCAGCCACCCCCGCCCCCGACCCCGCCACCCCTCCCGCTCCCGCTCCCGTCTCAACCCGGGCTCACGCCCAAGCCCCAGCCCCTGCTCCCTCCCCTGTAACAGCTCCCACCCCCACGTCCATCCCCTTCACAGTGTTCGCTTCCACTTCCGTCTCCGACGCCGCTTTGCCCATACCCGGATCGACCGGAGGGGACTACGACGCCAGGTATTTAGCTCCGAAGTAGTCCTGCAGGCGCTGGCGCTGGGCGTCCCTGTTGCCACTGGCTGAAAGGTGCGGAGACCACAAGTACATGTTGGCCAATGTGTCTGGGAGCGTGCTGATCTGTCCAACTCCCAGAGAAGTACCCTTTGCAACAGTGAGTCTCGCAGCATGTACATCTCAGCGTTTGCGCTTTCTCTTGGGCTGAACGGGCGGCTACCTTGCAGTGGGCTCGCTCTCAGTGGACTCACTCGCAGTGGAGTAGCCCTAGCTCGAGGCTGTGGCGCGCGTTTGGACAATCTTCGAGGCGTTCTGCGCGGCCACTTCGATCGATCTCAATTTTGACCTTTCGCGTTGAAGTGGGCACACGGATCGTTGGCGCGGACACCTCCGAGTACTTCTACTTAAAGATCTCCGTGTTGTACAGCTCTATTGCCGCTGCGGGCACGTCATTTTCGTCCTTCGTCTTCGCTTTCGCTAACGACTGCATCAGCAAGACGACCTCTTCAGGGCTTTGAGGGGCGAGGGGGTGCTGGCGTTCAAAGGCCGGCCGTCTCACAAGTTTAACCCGTGCCGCGCCCAATTTGACCGTACGAGGGGCTTCTCCGACGTCGGCCTTTCAATCCTCCAGCCGTCCTGTCGCATGTTCTGCTCGTCTCGGTAACCGTGAGGCGGTCTCGCTGGAGGGGCTGTGGGAGGTCACCTGTTTTATACTTCACCTCTACAACCCCAGCAGCGCCTCCGACCCTCACCAAGGGTTGAGGAGAACGGCGGGAGATTCCAGACTAGCCCCGTGAGCTCTCGACCGTACTCCGTTGCGCCACTCTACTTGCACGGGCATATCTTAGTCCTTCGTTCCGAAATTTTGCCACTCGCCCCGCCTCACTCGAACCCCATCGGCTCGAAGCCATCCTCCGACACCCATACGAGTTCAAACGAATTTGGAGTGTTGCCGGGAACAGCGGAGCAGAATACCCATAAGAGCACAATCGCAAACGCAGTACAAACGAGAAAGGAATCTCACTTACTGGTAACAAGTTGTTGCAAAAGATATAGGAGCTTAGTGGGACAGTGGTGCGTGTGACAGTCGGGGTGGGCGGTTCTGAATAGACGACGATGCCGTAAAAGGCATACACTCACATATCAAAGCTGAGCGTGCGCGAAACCTGCGGATAATCGAGCAAACAGGAGAAACTACAGTTTTTGAAAGCTGGACAGTGATTTAATGTTTGTTTGGGAGGGAACGATGACACGTATCATGGTCCGAAGAAAGATTCACCAAACAAGAAAAAATGATACATCGTACAGGAACACCGAAGTTATGCGTCGACGGTAGACGTATTTCGCACCTCATAGCTAGTTAATATACAAATTGGACAGAGAGAACAAACAACATAAAAAGTAAGAAAAAACCGACGGGTGCCTCCTTGCCGCCATACCAGCGGCGCTTAACATGTAGTACTGCTGCACATCCGTACGAAAAGGGCAAGCTATCGGATGTAACCTGAGGGGGGGGACCCGCTTTGGGGTTAGGTTTCGTAGTGAGGCAGAGCTCCGCTGCATCGTTAGCGTCCCGTTCGTTCCAAACGCGCCCAGTCGATTCCTCACTCGTGCGGCCATGTTTGTGGTCCATCTCGTAGTTGTGACGGCGCACCCGGCCTCACAGCTTTATGCCAATTGCTTCAGCGCTGATGTGAGACGTGCAGTAAACCGAACGGGTGATGCGGCTGTGGAACTCTTCGTTCTTGCCCGTGCCTCCTTTCTCCGAGTACGACATGAGGTTCGTCTCTGCCCCCCTACCAAGTTCCATGTACCTGGGTCAAAGCACGTGGTGGAATTTGTAAACAAGTGACAAGCGAAAAGAGAAAACGTCGGACATGTGCGATAAGTGTGTCATCAAAAAAACTATTTACATAACATACAACATTGGCTGATGTATGTACCCAGTCCACACTTCCTCTACCGGCAGCGGGTCGGATCCACATCCCTTCTCAAGGCGCTTGATGAGATTGTTCGCCACTGCAGCAGTGCCCGCGGGCCCTGATTTACCATTTGGTTCCAGTGGGATCAGCAGCGGAAGCTCGCCCTGCTCCAGACATTTCGCGCCCAGCTCCTAGTAAAAATTCACCATCCTCCGCATATCACCGATCATATCGGGCACCGGGCGAGACTCGTCCGTACGTACACCGCCATGTTCTTAGACTTAGCCCTTGCCTCCACGGTCATCTTGTCCAGTCCGCGACCTTGACGATACTGCGTCACAGCCTCCACACCACACTCATGCTTGGAGCGGGCAGCCTGCCCCTTGTCCTTCGTAAGTTGAACTCGTCGTGGGTGGTCCTTCGAAGTGGTCGAACCCGAAACGTTCTTCAAGCAAATCCGCCGCAAGGAAAATGTTTGCGTGCAAAGGGCGTGCGGAAAGCGAGCGATCACAGTGAAAAGAGGTGTGCTGCCCAGCCACGCTTTGGGCAATCGAAACTTTCGTGCACATAATATCAAACTTCGTTTGCATCTACTAATAACTGGGAAACAAGTTCTGCATGCCCTTGATGCTTAGTCTCACCAGCCAACCGGGCTAACGCGGACATATCCACTACTGTACCTATATCATGTGGAACGCATCCCCGACGGGCGCACGCATTACTCTTGGGAAAACTCCAGTCACGAAGTGTCGTGCCGTGTTGCGGAGCTGTTGGCAACATCGGTCGTCGTACACGCACTCCAGATTGTACAGTGTACCACTCCTCTCCGGTCTATCTCTGTATTTGTTGGCGATATTTCGAATTTAAACGTTATGAACGGCGGGCCCAAGGCAATGTCAGAACATACTTACCATAGATAGTCCTCACCTAATGACACACTTATCTGCAACTTCGTACAAATCCAAAAAGCAGGAAGTAGACGTACTCCACGCCAGAAGGCAGCAAGGCTCGATGAAGTCTTGACCAGTCGACGTCAAATACATGGTGGAAGGAAACACATCTCGTCAAGAGGGGAGTGATCTCAGCCTTGTTCTCTGACCGCGAAGCTCCGAACGTGTGAACCTTGGCGTCCTCTCCCATGACGAATCATAGGCATCTGGCCTCATCAGCAGTCCTGCCAGCAATACGGAACGTACCGTCCCAGTTAAGAAAACGCCCAGGAGCCTCCGAATCCAACTCTGCCCGCACGCAGTCCGTGACTTGTGTAACTATGACGAAACACCAAACCCGATGTGGGCATTAATGTTTCCGTCGTCGGAGATCAGCTAATGAGATAGACAAAAACGAGCTACTACGGAGATTAACAGAAATGTCAAAACAGAATCGAAAAGCGACGACAAAAACAGCCAACTGTTCGCCATGAATAATGGGAGCCAGCTTCTAGCTGCGCTGCTGGTCGACGGACACCCTAGAACAGTGCGGTAGCTGTCACCTCTTCGTGCCCGGCCTTGAAGATGGTATTTAACACGAGGACAGAAGGTAAAGATATCAGGGGGCCACGGCTGAACTTCTACCCTGGGCACAGAGTACACTTGCCGCCGAATCGCCTTTTGCGCTTGGCAGTCTGCTGGCCCTTTACGAATCGAACATAACTCCTCATGTCTCTGATCTCTTGGCTCTGCTTTCCTGCAGACAGAACCCTGTGGAAATTCTGACGGCCCTTGCAATATCATAGCGTGTTGTGAAAAAAAACCCAGCTCCGAGGAGGGGAAAGTGCAGGGGGGCCGAGGGGGGAAGAAAAACGAGAGAACCTCCTTTAGTTCGTCGTAGCTTCAAATATTTCCTGACTCACTGAGCCTGAAGCAAATACGACACAGGGAAAGCTTGAAATCACTGAATTAAAAATGGAGCAAACTACGTCGCCTTAGAGTAGCATCTGCGTGTAACTCTCCGTGGCCCTGCCTCTATCAAAGAGCCCCTCCGATGCCCCATTCTACTCGAAGAAGTGGAAGGGGATCTTGGCAATAATCGCCTCAGAGAGAAAGTTCATGGACCTGGATAATTGCATGGAAATATCGTGCAGCGTGCTGTTAATAGTACTGTTAACAACAAGGCATGGTTAACAGGGCATGGCGAACCTTCACCACTGTACTCCACGATACATGCCATTACTGCCGTATATATCACATATCCTTCAAAATTAACGCGTCGCCGAACGTCTTGTGTTGGCGTTGTACCCCTAGACAATGCAGCGCCGCCCGAAATACCAATGCCTTTCATCTATTGTTTTGAACGACACCCCGTTTTTGCAGTAGCAGTGTTTGACAGTATCTTAGGTATCCCAGTGAATACCAATGGGTGCCTTCTAATCCGCCTCTGCTTCTGAGCACTCGGGCATTTAGGATTCTAGCTGGAAGACTTACTCGAAAGTGGCATCACCACCCTGTCCGCGTCGTACACCGCTCGCACCTGCCATAGGACAACACATACATGAGCCACGCCGGGAGATACACAACTTCGATTTCTAAAATACTTGCAAGAACGCCATGATGACATAGGTATCATAACACGCATATGTGACAAACAGGCTAAACTCACCGGGGGACCTCTTTGTTATGGAAATGCCTGGCCTTACATTGCGCACTCACTCTTTGCCACGACAGGGGAGGGAAACCGTGCCTTGATGTCCCTGGAGTTTTCACAAATTTGGTCGATCGGCTACCCGTACATATCATCCTTACTCCCATGCCGTTGCTGGTTTGCACCTGAGGTATGACACAGCCCAGGGTTTAGAAATAAGCCATTTCATGCCGTCTAGAACGTATCAAAATCAGTAAAAGTGTTGTCTGCGTACTGTCTACCCCACACAACACCAGAGCAGTATATATCTCACTGCACGTTGGGGCCTGCGACTTGTAGCGCAACACCGGCCAGGTGGGCTTCATTCACTTGCCTGGAAGGGCTTCAGGCCGACCAGCTCCTCGAAGAACACTATCTCATGCGCGTGAAGAGCAACAACCACGTAAATTGGGGCGAACACGGACATCGCTGACACTCTTAGCAGGCGTCCCGAGTCGGCTCCTTGCTCCTACCGCTTCTTCATTGCGAGAGTAGCTGCGTTGGGTTGCATCGCT
>JBBMHQ010134965.1:0-19556 GCA_037834295.1 Postelsia palmaeformis
CTGGGGCTCGTATGACCACCAGTAGACCGTCGTAGGTTCAGATGGACTCCGGCCCACCCCGAGGTCGGGGCAGGCCGCTATGATTCGTATAATTGTAGTTACTCGAATATCTAGACTAAGATACTCATATACTCGTATCAGTGCGTAGTGACTGCACATCACAACAGATACATACATACGTAAATATATCAACGTCCATACGCTAAGTTAACACCGTTGTGCTTCGATTCTTGTTATTCGACGGACTCAAAGAAATGGGTCTGTACCTCGTGGGAGGGGCAGTTTTTAATTTGTAAAAGTGAGTCTTTGTTCTCGTAAGTCCAAAGCTGTCTGTCTGTCCGCATGGCTTATACTTTGGAACACTTTCCAATGACCGATATACAAGCTTGTTACAGATGATATTCTTATAACGTGTTCGACCCTTACGCACCGCAAACACTGAATGAAACATACCATACCATTCGTAGGTAAATTAAATCATGTCCTACATCCATCCACGACACCGTACTATGGTACCATACTGAAAATGTACCATACATACCATATACTGCGTTTTTCCCGTACCATACCGTCAACACATACACACCATATCATACACCGCAAACGTACCATACCATGTACTTTAATATTCCCGTACCAAACCGTCAACACCACATTGTGCTTTTCCTATATTTTATACCATCAACATATCTCTTATCCCATTCCACCGTGTTTGTTCATTACGTATTTCAAGCCGTGTATTACCATCATACCGTGTGCCAACATGTGATTTCACACCACCTACACAAGGAGAGCAAGCTGTCTGAATTCAAGATGTCCGTCACTGTAACGAACAGCAGCAGAACGATCTATGAGTTGGATGGTGACACAACTGAATAGCGGGCGGCGCATCTCCCCGTGACCAGACAACAACAGCTCGCGCGGGTTTGGGCCTGGAGACCAGGAGAAGCGCACCTCTCGGTGAATACGTACTCGTATAAACTGCACTAGCAGCGGCACAGAAACAGCGCCAGCTGCAGCAGCAGTCAATCACATTGTCAAGTACAAAATACCACTACGGGTTGACTCGGCACGTTTCTCCGGAGCCAGGCCAAAGGAAGGCAGTTGAAGTTGGCTCGCACGCCTGGGTCCGACGCGCAGTGTAGCGGGCCCAGTGCGTCTCTCCGCGGCAGTAGACCAGAATAACAGCAGTTGGTCTAGGCGATTGCAAAGGGTCCTGGCGGTCACAGTGTATCCGAACAGCAATAACACAATGTCCGGTGATGCGTGGCGGGCGTTAGCCAGGCGTATGATAAAAGAACAGACAGCTGGCTGCTGCTGGTGTGAACAAAACAGAAGATGACAAATCTCTATGTCAGGGGACCATACCTGCGGTACAAAGACCTCAAGTTCTCCATTGTTGCTATTAATATCAATATTTTTTCGTATTACCTATGGTTCCCCGTGAAACGAGTACTATTGTTGTATCCGTCTCGGGTAAATGGTAGAACCGGTTATTTTCAGGTTTGGGAGGACGCCGCCGGCAAGCACTTGCCCCCTAGGACATGGATCCACCTGATGTTTTCGAGCCCGCCATCTACACTTAAGTCTTGTTGATCTTGCCCACCATCAAGCGGGTTGGTTATAGGCTGAATCTATGTCAATTTCAAACGTCTATCGTCGCACAAGCTGAAAGAAAACTTCAAAATTTGTACTTCGCGGTTTCATTAGCATAGTATTACGAAAGCAGGTTCTTTACAGCACAATAGCAGGAGGAGTGGAATGCTTATCGCAGCAGGGCTGTGTGCTGTACGATGTGCTACACTACGAACGAAAATGCCCAGACAAGCTTTGCGACTATTTATATTATTATTACGAGTACACCGCTGTTCGTTGTGTGCTTGATCGGAAGAGTGCGCATGTACATATATTGAGAAAAAATGTATTTTACGCTGTGGTGGTATTTCGTCTTCCCGGCTTATTCGTGGATAACAATCCTCATATCTTTAGACATACGTAGTGGTATTCATACAGTGATACTACTTGTATTTTGCGCATGGTTCGAAAAGCGTGCCCCGAAGCTGCTGCTCACACACCTTGAACGCGTAATCGCGGGAGAGGGGGGTGGGATTGGTTCTATACCATAGATGTAATATCGTGCGGTATTTTTCTTCTATGAATCAAAGTGAAATATCATTGTACCTGAAGTACATCAGCCAGACTTCAGACTGGATCTGGATCTGTGGATTGATCTGTGGGCATGTTCGCAGGGCCACTTACATGCTGAGTTTGCTACTGTACGAACATCTTGAATTATTTTTGTATCGTTTCATTATACAAAGTTTTCGATCCGAACGTGTTTCGCTCTTTTCATCCTCTGGTTTTCGCATCGTGCATCATGAACGATTGAGGATTTTTTCCTCGATGTTATCCAAGTACCAAGTAGATCCTTAATCGTAAAATTGTTTATTATTGCAGTGCGACCACGACAATAGGGTTGATTACTTTATAACGGTCTTGTGTACAAGCACAATACATATGAAGACACCCCGCCGCAGACCTTGCTTTCCGAGCGAAAACAGAAGACGTTCACTCTGACAGCCGATCCCCGCCTGCTAGAGTACCGTCTGTGCCGGTGCCGGCTGATCTCTCCCCACACTCACACGGACTCCAACTGCGACTTCGCGAAAAGAAGGCAAGAAAATTGAGAACAGCGCTCGAATGCACTATTTCGAGAGCAGTAACAATGTTGTAAGCCCTATCGTGGGGGCTTCGACAAGGTCTGCTCCTATCCCACGTACCTGGAATGCGACGTTCTGTTTCTATTGGAGATTGGTCTGTGCCTCGTGAGGACATGGTTCTTGTCTTTGAACCGAGCCCCCACATAATCTGTGCGTTTCCTTCTTGTACCTGTCAACTACCAAGGTAGTGTACAGGAGATAATAAAGTTCTGTTGCCTCCACCCATCGTGGGAGTTTCCACGAGGTCTGTGCCCGTCCTACCCAAAATTTTGTATCAACAGTATGCTCGCTACAATTTCCTTTGTTTTCCTGGGGGTACGTACCTGCGCCTATCCTGTTCATGTACTTGCCACCTGAAACACGATTACTCGTCGATCTGTTTATATATGTCAGGTGCGAGATGCGTTTAACATCATACTTGCTCTGCTGCTGCTGGTTGCAGCGGTTTCCCCTCTTTCATCGGGGCTAGAATGTTTGATATGTGTTTTAGGTTTCGTCACTGCATCATGTTCCCGCAGCGACGGGTGAGCGGGAGCCTTCGGCTGGATGTAAAATTTTAAATATCCCATTTCATCTTGCGGGTGCATGCTTGTCATCGCCCATGATGTAAGGGTGTGCCTGCGTCTGGAAGGACCGGTTTGCTGTCTCCATCCACCAGAGAGGAAGCAACATGGTCCCTCTGTGATACTGAACTGTTCGGCTGATCTCACCCGCATTCAGCGTGCTGTGCGGGCAGCATACCATTCGCACATTCGCACACTGCGTATATGAACGTCCTTACCAGCTGCAAATTTGCCGACGCCCCGTCTCCTGCTGTGCGTTTTCTCCGCCTTTCCCGTGATATTGCTCCAACGAAACTCATTTTTGACGTTCGCCCGCTACTGACCTGGGTCCGTTGCCGCTACTGTCACCGTACGCCGCTCGTTGCTATCGCAACGGAAGGCTCTGCGTCCATGCGAACGCGACACTTCTTGTTTCACGTTCTGTGTGCGTTGCTCCCGTCAGTTTCGGTGGGTTCACCTGTTGGACTGTTCGTTACGTATCCTGGAAAGAGAAGGTGTATGTCAGAGTTGTTCGTTCTTCGCTTTTTGGGACCGCTGTTGCTGCCTTCAAAGCCAAAGGCAGACGGCAACTAGGCTCCTCTAGGCCTGTGCCATAGGCTCGGGGTTTTCACCCGTCTTTGTTGTGTCTGTTCTGTTCTATTTATTCGTTTTTTTTGCTCGTTTGGTTGCTTCTTTAAACGGGGTTGATGCGAATGTGTCCGCCAGTTTACTGCCGTCCCGTGTCCGCTGTGCGTGTGTGTCCATCGTAAACATTTTGTTCCTTATCGCTATATTGTTTTCTCCTATTTTTCGGGCGGGTGCAGTGCACAACAAGAATAACAAGTCCCTGATATGTGTCATATAGCCTGGGCCTGACCGTTAGGCCCTCAAGTTGCCTGCACCCGATTGTCAGACTCTCCAGCTTTCTTTGTTCCTCTCCTTTGCTTCCTTTTCGTTTGCATTCTCGTTGACAAGAGGAGGGCGACGCGTTTGTTGAAGGTCTTCCTCAGCATGAAGTCGCGGAGATTAACCAAGCGGCTCAGGCATCACCAGTTCAGAATCCCTCACGCGAAGGCACCGGAAAGACTCCCCTGGTTCCGATAGGTGTCGCTCTAAAAACAAACATTGGTGGTGTTCTCAGACCGCAGAACCAGGTGTACGACTACAGACACCGCTTCTTCTGGCGAGTACGCTACAGGGACCATATATGAGGGGAGCTGACCCGCCGCTAGATGGAGTAGTTGAGGACCTGGAGCGATAACAAGCACGAGGCCTCGTGCACCGCTTGCTCGCATATTCGTGCCGCGTTTCCTCTCATCTCGATTGCCGTTACGCCGTTGGTTTTCTTTCTCGTGCACCGTTCCCTCTCTGCCTATCGTACGCGTTTCCCTCTATTCTCGTGCATCGTTCTTCTGTGCCGCGGTTGCCCGCACGCCGTTCTCTCGCCTCCTCGTGTGCCGTTCCCTTTCTACCTCACTTGCCTGTGCGCAGACCCTATCTCTCTGTGCCTTGCCTGTCCACCGCTTGCTGCACCGCCCTCTCGCTCCGACACCGTTCGCTCCCTCGCTCCGTCGTCTTTCCCGTCCGCCGCTCGCTACGCCGCTCTCTCGCTTCCATGCCGCTCGTTACCTCGTTCCGTTCGCCACCCTCTGTGTCCTTCCCTCGTTGCCACGCCGTACATTCCCTCGCTCCGGCGTTTTGCCCGTCCGTCTACTCGGTTGGAGGTCGTGTCCATTCACTGCTTTATTGCCCCGATGCCTTGATCGTTCAGCCCAACGACCACACCTTGAAAACGTCGACCAGCCGCTATATGGAGCCGTTTTGGACCTGAAGCGATACTGAGCGTTCGCCGGGGAGACGACGGTCTTTTGCTCCCGCCGTTTGTTATTCGATGTTTGTATATAAAAGGGTATGGGTCCGTCTGGCGTGGAACATTTGGGTAAAAACTTGTGGTGTATTGAATGTGTGTTGTGACGGCACGAAGATTTGCGTCATTGTCTTCCGTGGAGACGCCCTTAACTCTGCCTAGTGGCGTGCCAAATTTCGCTACGACGTGAGGAGTAGTTGAAAACTAAGTGAAATTGAGTGTTTGCGGAGGAAGTGAATATCATCGGTTCTGCTGTTGGAGGGTATGAGCTCTATTGAAAGATTAGGAGGATTCTGTTTGTGACAGCCAGTCGGTCTGGCGTGGATTAGTTCGGGGACTTTCGGATGGGGTCTACTCTTTCATGCTTGATAGCAAGCACACTTGTTTTCATGATTCGACTCGCTTGTACATTACCATTCGATCAGGGGGATTCAAATCCCGCGCGTATTCACTTCAGACCCGTTCATAGGACGCGGAAATGACCGTTGTAAGCCTGAGCGTTGGTATAAAGCGCATATTTATTGTTGGAAAAATGTAGTAGGCGTACTTGAAACCATTCCATATTGCTCAGGCAGTCAAATTCGCAGTAACTTGGCGGGGGTAAGTGTTTTCATCTGGGATTTCCCGCTGATGGTCCCTCCGTTTTCATCTTGTTTTCGTCTTTTCCCGAGATTTGGATTTTCGTGTGGAGCCTTGCGTTTCTTTATGCTTGGTTATAGTCAGAGACTGTTATAGCATATTGCTCGGATATTCGCATAACGCTACGAGGGATGTTACAGTGTTTGGCCGTTTCAGAGATCACGGCGAATTTCGTTTTTATATCAGCAGGGGCCGCGTCATTTACGGCTCCTCCCAATGTTGATTGTCACTCCTTTCGGCGGTCCTCCATGCTGCTCAAGTCATTGTGCTCAATCTGAGGCACACAACCATCAGTTCACTATCTTTATACCTGGGAAACCTTCTCCACGGCGTCAGAAGCACGCACTGCCTCTCTATGACACGTGCGAGGGTACGTCTCGCTTGGTTAAATCGTGGCAATACTTGAGGTTGGCCTTGTTGTTTTTTGTGCATATTGTGTGGGTGTGTGTTGCAATCCTGGTTCATCTAATGCGGCCTGTGAACGGTGATCCTTCGAATAGCCACATGTCCGAGCTGCTTGCCTCAATCCGACCCTAAACCTCATGATGTGTATGCTCCCGATCTCTAATATTTAATTTACTTCGTACATGCCTGGGAGACCCTCTCAGTAGCCTCAGAAGTGCGCCCTTACTCTCTGAGACATATGCGAGCGCACGCTTCGATTCTGTCGGATCGTTACCAGACGTGAGGTTATTTCTGTTTGGTCATAATTATTCGCGTATATGCGTATCGTAGGCATGTGCTGCAGGCCTCAATCACCCGATGCAGACAGCAGACTGCAACCATTGACCCCTCGAGTACATCACGAATAGCCCCATGCCTCCGTTGCTTCCCATGTTCATGCCCTAGGATACACAGGTCGTAGGCTCAATTTTCAAGAGACCGGCAACGAGGTCTGCGGCAGGATTGACAGCAATGCCGTCATTGCCATCCCTGGACAGTAAGTGGCAACAGAGAAAAGGCATCTTATGCTAGCCGCAACTGGGGGCAGCATTCGCTTGAGCAACACAAATACGGCGCACCAACTTGAATACTAGCGCTATCATGTTTTTAGCCTTCTCCCCTAGCTGCTGCTGCTCCTGTTGCGCTCAGCCGACGCAAGCTACAATCCCGGCATGCTCCGCTCCGCCGCCAACTTCGCCGTCACTGCTGCTGCTGCTGCGACTGCCGTAGTACGGTGGAATTGAATCGATCCACGAGTTGTCATGTTGTCTCGCTTTACAAGCAAATCAGTACGAGCACGAGCACGAGTGCGAGTATGAGTAAGTTGAGGACGATGCATCGTCTTAAGCACCAGACGGGCGAGAGCGTACCGTAGCATCGAGCGGCCTGCTATCTGCTGGCCCTAACCAACGCTGATTTCCCACTATTTACTCCCTATAAAAATCTCAATCTCCGGGGCTAGCAGCTGCTATATGTGATTGATTACAACTTCGTTAAAATAAGGCATCGGGAGTACACCTTTGTAGCACGTACATATTGACTGGAACACATACAAGCCAGAAAAAGAAATCAATACAGACCATCCGTGGCTTCCTGTGCGACAGTGTAAGTTCCGGCTGCTTCCGTCTCTGTCCGGAAAAGCTTCAAAGTTGTTTTCCGTTCGTAACAATAATGACTTTTTGTTCATCCCGCGGTTAACCTCGTTATGTCTTCCTTTCGTTGTTGAAGACAAAAGAAGGGCGTGACTAGTTGTGGAAGTACATGTGAGCGATGGAAGCTATTATGGTAGAAGGAGTGCAAGAACGTGAAGTTGTTTGGAAGTAAGTGGGGGTAAGTTGAGGAACGTGGAACCACGTGGCGGGTAAGCGGGTGCAAGTGGACGCATCTCTCCGGAAGCTTCCATGGGAGCTCTACTGGAAGGTTCCAACGAAACCAACACGGGGACCATCCGCTGAATCTTGCATTCCCACCGAAATGTAAAGCTTTTCGTTGCTTTCATGGAAATTTCCAACCTTTGCGTGGAAGCGAAGGAAATTCTCAAGGAGGCGATGGAGCCTTTCGTGAAAGTAGTGGAAGCTGCCAGCAAAATCCGCTGAAGAATCTTCCGTGAAAACGTCCATGAAAACCTTCATGGAAGGACCCATGTACTTGTGCTGAAGCGATCACAACTGAAGCAAGCGGTGGGAGCCTTCAGACACAGCCTGAAGGTTGTAGGAGATACCTGGTTTAATTAATTTATGAATCACGCCAGCTGTCAGTTCGACTAGTTAAACAGTTGACAGTATATGATCGATGTAAGTGCTCGGAAGCCGATACAACTTCTCCTCGGATGCTTGCAAGAGCCCTCCCACTGCCCCATTCATGGCATATCTACCACTCGCTTCCATGGAAGCTTTACAAGCTTCCGTGAAAGCGGTCAAAGCTTTCATATGATTCATACAAGTTACCATCATTTCCATGAAAGCTTGAACAACATCTTTAAAAGCGATGGGGGCTTCCGGAAGTGATGTTAGCTTCCATGGAAGTTGCGAAAGCTTGCATGGAAGCTGCAACGGACTTCGACGACCGAAGCAACAAAGTGCACAAGACCCCGTTCGCCCGATTTGTTTTCGGAATACTGTATGTAAGTTGGGGTTTCTTGATGAATTGGTTTCTGGAAAATTTCACGAATAGTGACAGAACTCCTCCGTATCTTGATGTTTATCTGTAGTTATTTTCAAACTTTGGAACATTTGCAAGAAAAGCCCTCCGATAGGAAGAATATGTTTATTGAAACAAAATTAAGACCGCACGAACTTTGAAACACGAGCGCAAAATACAAATCGTACATCTGATTCAAGTACAGTACTCGTTTTTGTTTTTATTCATCAGTTTTGTCTTGTAGTTATGCAACCCCGGAAATGTTGGAGCTGCGGTGCAACGCACATAAACTGACGACTAAGTGCTTTGGTAGTATTTGCATCGGGATAGGTACCAAACACTCGCTGGCTAACCATCCTCGGCTGGGGAAAGAATGATTGATGGCTGTTTTACACCTCCGATTGCGTTCAATCTTAGCGCAGTATCTCATGAGGCATGCGGTGGGTACCTGAATCAGAAGCAACCTGCCGAAAAGCAGCATCAGCGACCAAGCAAAGCCGTGTCGGGCTACGCTTTACGATTCCTTTTCCAGGTTTCGTGTCTGTCACTGATCCTAATCCATTCACGCACTCTTACGCTTGGGATCCTGGGAGGTGAGTAAGAAGTGTCACGTATGCTGATGATTTCAAGCGTAGCTCGTTCTTCTTTGCACCTACATTTTCCAGACGACCTCAAACGCATCCAAATCATCATGGAGGCAAATGTCCCAACACGCACGTCAAGCTCCACTGTATAGTTGAGGCTGCAGCGTTCTGGCACGAGTCCAGAACGAACGCCAGCCAAATATCGAGGGCCTTGCTCGGAAAATCATATTTACAATTAGTCTTGACTAGAGCTGAGAACTGGTGGCTCAAACACGGGGCACCCGTTTGGCTTATCCGAACAATACTGGATTAGTTCGTTCCACGCGTTACCGGTAGCGCTCAAACTAGTGCGTACCAACACCAACCTCTATCATTTTGGTAGTGGTTCGGGTATCTTCCTGTTTCTCCATGATGACCTGCAGCTAATGGTCGGCAACCCGAAAATCCTTTCCCCCCGGATACGCACTGAAGCTCGTGCTAATGTTCGTCTGTTGGGGACGAGTGGACGTTTCTTGATGGTCGGTGGCGAAGCTTGGAATAACACCGTACCGCACAACAAAATTCAGAATACACCTGGAAATGCACCCTGGGATCTGTGCACCACCTGCGGATTGCTCGCTTGACAGTTGGCTCCACTTCATATACTATAAATAGACGCCATATGCATAGTTGTACTGTTCATCGGCCATCAAAGCGCATTTCGGGTTGAGGCCGGCACAGCCGATACGGCAAAAAAGTGGAAGAGACAGGTGCGGCACAGCCGATACGGCACATATCTGGGAGGGACAACTCGTCGATGCGCATCCACCGGAAGAGGCTGATCCTTTCGGGGAAGTCGTGGGACGATAAAAGCACAAAGTCTGGGAAACAGAGCCAACCAAGATATGAGACTGCTGCAAAATTACGAGTGAGATCGGCCAGGAGTTCCTGTACGCAGGACGGCGATGTTTGGTGATCGACCAGCACTTGATACCAACGTGCCTCGCCTGTGTTGCAGAGGACGTTCAACGAGACATGTGCGTTTCTGCCCCCACGCAGACACGCTGGTATACCAAAACCAGCCGTAGATCGATGCCACTGCTCGCTTCCCGAAGCAAATGTCCGTCAGCCACCAACTGGAAGGCGGTGCGCCCGTGAACGCCGATCGGAATGTTTGCATGGACATTTTGATCGGGAGAACAGGCCACCGAGGTGTGTCATCATCTGACGTCCGACGTAAAGCATACCCATCGATATCAACCACTCCGATCCCGAGTGGGAGGTTCACCCGTCTCGCGAAAGTGCTGGTCAAGATGTATCAGCCGCTTCAGTTTCTGAGGTGCAAAAGCACAACCACCCCGCCCGCGTTGCACAAGTAGGTCCCATTCACCGAGCCTAGCTATGATCTTGTCGGTCTTGCGATGGGAAGCGTTTGGCGCCGAGGAAGAGAGGGAATCGTATTACCCAACAGGTTTGTTACGGGTATGGGTGAAGGAAAGTATGGGGGGGCACTGTCGATTAATGAAATCTGGAAGAAACGCCTTCTACAGATAGCGTCAGAAACATATCAAGTTTCCGATGTCACGCGAAGTGCATCTGTACAAGCATCCAGTACGGGACCATCAAGATAGAGGAAGGGGGAAGGGAGGGCTAACGTGGATGTTGTGGGGCTAACATGGATATGCTGCCTACAAAGCAGCGAATTGTATGAATCCGACATAATTTGTTTGTTTTGCCTATGAGGAGGAACGGAGACAGTTCCAAGATCGAGGACGCGTTTTACGATAGAGGCAGCACATTTCTGCGGAACGCATATCTGGAAAACGGGGTTACCAAAGCGAATTTCGTCGGAAAGTCATTCTGGTTTCGGGAAATACGTTTTTGTATACTCGGAGACATGGGACTATTCATAGGCATGCGGTTCGATGCGCGCTGAATACGGTTTCCGGGTAAGGTATGGGGCTCCTTGAGTGATAAGCCTCAGAAATATAGGGTGAACGTCTATCGTAGAACACCTTCTAAGTCCTATGAGTATCCGTGCAATGAGTGCATTGATATCTGCACGAGAGGAAGCATAATTTTGATAGACTACAGTAGTCACTTTCCTTCAAGTTATTGAGTAAGCCCCAAGGAAACGCTTTACTTTCAAAATCGATTCGCCAAACGTCACTCAGGAGTCAGCGGAGTAGTTTATAAAGGAGCCTGTAATACCGGTAATCTTGTCCGCTGGTGATGATGTTCTCACATTCGCTCACTTTCCTGATGTCTTGTCTGTGGGCTCGAAACAGACCATAACGATTCTTTATCGATAGCAGAAAACGAACAGACACGAAGATGTGCTCACGGCAGTATCATACCGGCCATTCAGAGCTAATTGATAGCACCCTTCACGTTTTGAGGAATAGGATTCGACTCACGCCTTGATATGTGTGGATGGTTTGATTGGATTGAATGCTGCACATTGTTAGGGGGTAACTGGAACAGGAAGGTTTATAATACAGTATACCGGGACGCGAAACGGCAACGCTTCATATCTTGGACATATTGCACGCCGAACCGCTTTTGTCACATACTGTACTGTCACCTGATGTACAGTTCACGTGTATACTGTTTTCATCAATTTTCGGAAGGTCTTGTGGACATGTTTAGACTTGCGAGTGTAGAGCAAACTATGGATGTGTAAACCTGGGGAAATGGAGTTGTGATATGTGAGAGGTCAGATTCTGAACGGATCACAGCCGAGGAGGTTGAGGAATGCTCGCTGATGATAAAGAACAGGACGGATTTCTCCGGATAGGACCAGAAGCATATACAAAAGTTCGTAACACTAGGCGTGCCGCAGAAATTGTTACACGACAATTCATAATCAACCGCATCTCCGATACAGAGCGGTTATCGACTGACCCAGCCGCGCACTGCTTAGGGCACTCGCCCAAGAGAGAATTCACCCCCCTCCCCCGTGGATCCCACTCCTGTGCACGACGCGTCATACCCCGACGTCGTCCTCCGTCCTTGCAAGCTTGGGCAGCAGCACCAGACATGTGACAAAAATGAACCGCCATCGTCGCATCAGAAATACAGACAAAAACATCAACAACGAGCAGAGCGGGTGGTCACGTCGGAGGCCGTTCCGTCGTCATGGTGGGACGTTGATGCCAACACGTGGCGGACCAAGCGCTTATCCCAGAAGTTCCAGTCTTATAGACCGTATTATTTTTTTCTGAGGCAGCATACCCGGTGTTGTGGCCTCGTGATGGCCAGCGTACCCTGGTGATAGTGCTTGAATGTACATTTGTGTTTCAACAAAGATCGTCCTCGGTGCGGCAGTTGGGTTTTTTGTTGACGGGACACAAACACAAATACACATTTATCCTCTATGAGACGTATGCTCCGTATGCTGTAGTTCGAAGCATGTGATAAGGTCGCGCCCTCTTCTTCAACATCAGCGAAAACGCTGCGAGTTGAAGCTATCAGACCTTGTTCGCTTTGCTTTCTAGACACCGGCTGAGTTATCTGGGCGGCATGGTGACTTCAGCACCTTTTACGAATACGTTAACCTCAAACATATACTTTGTTTTGAATTGAGACATTTTCTCGCCGACTCCCGACAAGCGCTGTTATATTGTAGTTCACGTTGGGGCTGGTGTTTTCATATGTACGCGCCACGAAGTGGGAAAATGAGTATGGGTCAAGCGCCTGCATTTATTTCGTTGAAGTTTATGGCGCTCCTACTTTGGCTCGACCAGTGCCTCTGAATTCATGCTCGTTTCAAGGAGTTTGTTCGTGCCAAGTATCACAATCGGCATGTATATATAGTCAACCTTCTTTGGTATCGCCTTTGTCAGCCACACTAGTTATACCATCCTCTCCTGAAGTGTGTCCAATCCTTCTCGCATTGCTATATGTCCCACAAATACGCCTCCGTTACATACTACCGATTATACTACGAATAAATCCTACGAAACCGAGCAAGAGCTTTGGGATCCTGTTGAAGCCAAAACCAATTTGTGCAGATGTACACTACTGGTGATCCGTGCCATCTCCTCTCAGAGAATTTTACTTGTCAGTAGCTATAAATGTCGTTGCTCGACAACCTCCACGCAATCTGGTGCACCTCTCGGTACAACAGACAGTTTTCCATTCTCTGGCCTATAGTTCGTTCAAAACAGCAGCAGCTGTCTTACACTGCTACTGCTGTGCACTCGTACACATAGCCGAATATCCCTCAACAAGAAGTAGTATTGTAGATGAACTCTAGTACAAGTACGCAAGTACATCATTTACAGCAGCACACGTGTTTACTGGTAAATCATGAAGAAAGTGTTTTTCAGTATCCCTCCGGGACCAGTCGAATAGTATTTCGTCTTGATTTTCAGTAACAACACAGGCTAGACGAGGTCACGAATGCGTTCCCCTCGCTACCTCGGCAAGGATTGCCGCGAAGCATGCCCCATCAGGCATATAGCGAGTTGGGTAGGTCATTCTGGCGGGTGTAAGGTCGGACTTACCCTCAAGGAGTGGAACCTTGCTGCTGCGTGTGTTCGCGAGGCTCAGGCGGCAGTAGAGTTGGGTCGTATGTACGTGGTGCGTCAGCAACGATTCGCGCGTCTTTTTTTAGGCAGCTGCGGCAGAGAAGCAATGCTACATCGGGGTGCCCGTGCACGCCATCACAGGCCAAACTACGGCAAATTTGATTGCACCAGAACGACGCTGAATTCGACCACAAAGGAGGAGGGAGACAAAGCGTCGACGTGCGGGGGAGTGACGGATTGAATTTCCCTCCTTCTCCAGAATTTTGTTTTCAAGATCAAGACCGCAAATGCGAAGAAAATTTTGTTTTTCGGGATGGGGGAGAAGGGACACCGACTGGAAGGGAGTGGCAACAAACGCACGTGCAAAGCAAAGGAGCAGGCAGATTGGGCTAAGGCGACGACGCGGCCATGAAAAACGGCAACTGGACGGCACACGGAGACTCATGGCCGGCGCGTACACCATCACCAGAAAACAAGTCATCTGTATATATTTTTCCAGGTTTTGGTTTTTCAGGGAGTCACTGGTCTTCGTAGTGTCATCGAGTTGTATACCCTCCATGGGAAATGACCCCCGCAATTATCAGGGTCAAGGCATCATAGCTGAGCTGCACCTTTTGCAGGGGTCCACGCTATTTGGCTTTTGGCGTGGCAGTGGTAACGCCCGTGGCATACTATGGCATCCTCACGGCAAGGCCATGGTGTGGCGAAACATCTCATGGTACGCCGTGGGGGGTGCCGTGGCATGCCACAGGTGCTACCATGACAACCCCCGCGGCAACTGCCACGGCACTCCATGGTGACCCCACGGGATATCATGGCAACCTCCACGGCGCCTCAATGTTCACGGCACCCCAATGTTTACGGCTCCCAGGTTGAGGTAGGGGTTGGAGTTAGGGTTGGGGCTAAGGTTGTATTGGTATGCCGTGGAGGTCCGTGGAGGGTTCGGTGGTATATCGTAGACGATGCCGTGGAAGCTCCTGCACCAGGTGGTGCCACGGCATGTCACGGTCTTTCTTGGAAGGTAACAATAATGTGCAAACTAAACTCATATACCCGCGGTCATGTGGGTTTCGTTCACACATTGATTTCATCTTGTGTGCGCGTTCTTTGTCTCGTGGATTTTCACACGCAGCCGATTTTCGTTTTTTTCAAGGCATTTCGGATCTTCCTACTGTAGGGCTCCAGTACCTTTGTGTGACCACGGACTCCTACTCGTTCGAGAGTGAAAACAACAACAAACAGTCCCACAGCATATCGAAGGTTGCAGTAAACCCGGGGTCTTCATACCGGTATTTAGTGAACTTGTTGAAAACGATGTTCCCCTTCTTTGGTCAAGACTTCTAGAAAGTGTATAGGCCCATCTTGACGGAGAACGCTTTTCGGAAATGAAATACGCTATTTCCCAAATTCAAGTTTGATTTTGCTGAGGAAACGTGTTTGTATCTTGTCGGGGAACGGCCTACCAAATAATTGTCAATCAAAACGAATTCTAAAAATAAACTCACCGCGTCCCACAACGCCCAGCCGACAAATAGCTAGGAGCTTAGACCATAGCGGGAGTTTGCGTTGTCCCGTGTGCGCTGCCGCCAGCCTCTTTCCATTTGTGGTCGCGCAGGATAAGAAGCTATCACTCTCAGGGTGTCTTGGGTGGGCGGAGGGGGCCCTCAAGCGCCACGTGCGAACCACCAGCGGTGATGAAGTTACCGAGGTCGCGAGCCTATCCTCCGCTTCAATTTTCCGTTTGTTTGGTTTTCGTGATTGTTGGCCGATCGAGCAGGCCGAGAAATTGGTCTTGAGGCCGCCATGATTTGATATAAGGCGCCACCGTCGGGGTACGATATTATGTGGTCCGTGGGCGTGGGCGCACCTATTGCTCCTTACACCTCTCGGCGGAATCTGCGCTTTATCGCCTCGATCGTGGTCACCGACGTGGCCAAGACTCGCCCCAGACTCTACCCGGGGTGTGGACCTACCATGAGCATGCTGCACTCGAACCGATTCCCTCCCAAATTCGAAATTGATATTCCAATATCAGATTAAAAAATCTCCAAAGACTGTTCACTCATGAACAATTTTGTAATATTCCTGTTTGGTTGTTTCTTCTTCGGCCAGTCAGATGCGAATAAGATTATAAACAAAACAAAGCAAAAGACTGAAAAAAACTCAAGTCCTCGATACGATGGGCCCAAGGATCGTCGTCTCTTGCGAGCTGTGGGCAAACACGCGCACTATGCTGCTTTGAGCGCACTCCACGTTTTCTCACCATCAGCTTTCATCTGAAAAAATCAATCGACGCATCGGCTAAGGGTCGTTACCACATTCTTCTTTCTCCCTTCTATTGGAGTTTTTCGTACAAAATATCCTATTGATCATAAAAATGCCCACCACGAACTTCGAGTACTGTTTTTTACCGGCCTTGGCAATCGAGTCTAGGCGTACACATCAGCTACGACCTGGGACACACGATGATCACCATACCTAAGATCTCCGCCGGGATAAGCAGTCTAGTTTAGTTGAAGCATACGTCAAACTGTATGACTGCCAAGACCTACCGCACAAACAATTTCAGGTGGTGGGTACAATCATGTCATACTCATTCCATTTTCGAACTAGCTCTCGCAATATTTTAGTGATCTAGCCGATATCGTAAGTCTGAAGCATAATCGGCAGGGGCGTAGCCCAAAAACCAGTCTACATCCTGTACAAGCTGTACAACAAGGCCTATTCTGAATGCGAATTCGTTTTGCCCTATTCCTCCTTCGCCCCAGAGCATATTTTCGACTCGAACGTATCAAATTTGCGCTGAAGGCGTGCTACGACCACATCCACACCCTGAAAAAGCAATGACTCATTGGATGGAGCACGAGGAGCACCTGCTACCTCACTGAACGACTTACTCAGCAGTGCAGCTACGTTCGTATTGGGTGCCAGAACATTCGAGATCGCAGTGGACTGGTCGACGTTGCCAAGATGATCGAAGTCGTGACATACCACAAATCCAGGACCCAGTTCTTCGAGTAAAGAGTGAATCACGGCGATATCTGTCAGGAGGACTTGCATGTACTCCATGAAGTTCTTCTCCGGTGTCGACGATTCGTTGTTGCCTAGATGCCTGCCACAATGTACAACAGCCAGCCAATCGGTGGTGGAGCGACTGGGCAATATCAAGTGCACGGAATATGTTGGTACGCAGCTCTACGGAAACAGAGGGTTCATACTTTTTTTGATCAGACCGTGGCTGCGCTATCCTCAACATGTTTCAACTATCCTCGAGTTGTACTGCGAAGCGACGTTGAAGTCAGAAAGCCTTGCAACATTGCATATCAGCCCGGGGAGCTAGGCAACACATCTGTGGTGTCGGCCGATGAAAAAGTGAGGTAAAACAGAAGTCCAACCCAAAACCAATGAAGGCTCGTCAATTTACAATATGTAAGACGGTACATGTGGCTCGTCAACTTGCAACATCTAGGACGGCATGGATACTACTGACGTTTATAAATACAGCCACAAGAACCGAATGCGCGAGAGTGCCTACGCCCAGTTTACTCAAACTCAAACTGGATGCTTATTGTGCGACGACAACACCCTTTGCCATTCATAGACGACTATATCACGGGATCTGAACTTTTTGTAAGACATCGGCTATCAAAACACATGTCATCATGATGAATATACAGAGTATGTAGCGCAGAAATGTGCAATCAAAACTGCCAATGCCATCGACCGATTTGTTTTTATGCGTATTTCAAGCAGTACGAATAAGCACGAACGCTCACGATCAACATATTGTCGTGATACAAATTGAAGAATATGTTCGGCATATTAGAGTCTAGACTAGTGTTGGTCATGTCTAGACTCCTTTTTCTTTGGTGAACGCAAGGGTTTCGGGGGTGAGAACCCCTAGCCGATACGAAAAACGTTTACGGATCGCGTACACTGCCCGATTTGACACAACACACACTGGTGCATCCAGGAAACCAGTCACTAATATCATATGACTCTACGCACCCGTGGCGAGGAACAAATATAGCTTTGTGCGGATCGCTCCCACAACCTTCTCTCTGGGTCTACTAGTACGGGTATCAGTATTGGTACAGGTCAGGCTAGGGTGGCCCGATCAACGCATGGGTTTCGACATACATCGATTTTAGATATCGGGTCTAACAGTTGCAATATATCTGGGCGTTTGTGAAACTTTGACGGGAAAACATATTTACCGAAAATATACGATAGGCCAGGACTAAAAGGATGCCGTGTGTTCCACTCACGTTTGAAAGTCCCGATGAATGGTATTAGCAATGATCACATCTTTGACAGATCGTCGTAGGTACAGGAGTCGCAGGTCAACCCCCTCCTCTTCCGCCACTTCCGCCAGAAGTCGTAGATCTAAATACCTCAGTGCTTTATTTGGACCGGAGCCACTAGGATACGAGTGGAGACGGCGTGAGCCAAGCGTGTACACCACCGTCCCCGGAAAAGGTAGTGTCGCTCCACGCTGTGCGAGATTACGCATTTTTTCCCTTGCGCGGCTCAGTGAAGCGCTGTAGTGCTGTACAGTTCGCCCCATTGAATAATTGACCGTGTACAAGTCACCAACGGTATCGTCCTTTTTGTTGGAGATTTGTACCAGGTCTTGATTGGTCTCAAACATGTGGTCTAGGGCCTGGCTAACTAAGTGGTGACCAGTGCCCTCCAGCCCAACAACAAAAACGAAACGCATGGTCGAGCTCACTACTTGCTTCGGGACAACGATGGTGTCACTTGTTACATCCGTTACGTCCAAAGTAGCGGAATTCGCTGACATACCCAAAGCCATCAATGTTCCAGCGAAGATGACGAACGTTGATTTCATGACCATCAAGCCTTTGTCGAAGGGTCCGTTGCTCGCACCGTTGAGTTTACCCAAAGTGTTTTCCCGCCTCAATTTTCACCTGCACAGGGATTCATGAATTACGCCGAGTTATCTTGCCAAACATCCCGTCAACTTCGGCAATTGAAATAGCTGTCTCGAGGGACTGCCGCATATTTTGTTCTGAAACTACCGATACATTCAGTCTTCCTGTGAGAGATGTTGGAGGGCGGCAAGGACCGCGTTATGCAACACGACACAACACAACAGCAATATATTCGCGATTTTATTTATCAATCAATAAAAAAGAAGGATGTCCTGCCCAACTTGCGCAAATACATTCTATCGGCAGACACGAGAAAGAGCCACACCAATCACAACACGGAAAACATAGCACTTCACGTTTCATTCAAATGTTGGGCGTCAGCGGAAAACCCAGTAAGATTAGGTCACTACGCCAACTACTCTCTGGATTTTTTATAACACGGTGTTGGTGTGTTACGATACTGGCGGGCGATTGCGTCACAATATATTAGAGTGTTACACCTTCATCCTGTCCTGACCGCAGTATATGTGTCACGGCGTTTGGGTTCGCAGCCTATAGCGAGTACCACTATGTTCGCGTGTGAGCAGAATTTCTTGTGGGTATCGCAACACACGTTGAAGGGACAACGTAGACGGCTGATGATACGTAATCATTATCTAACCGTGTTAGCGATATCAGCCCGCAGTGAGTATCGTCATCTTAGTGTGTGAGCGGGATTCCCACTTGCTGCCGAAATACTGGTACTCTTTTGACGGATAACGCACACGGCCCAAATAAACGCGTACCTCGTAGATAACACTGTTCATCTTAGTGTGTTCGTGAAGATCTTGGGGCTGTGAGTCGGTTCCATTTCACGAGTAATAACTAGTCGCTAGCGCCGACTAGCTGACTTTGGTTACCGGCTAAAGTCAGGCGAGCGAAGCGAGCCTAAAAAGACCCCCCCGGCCGAGAGGGCCCCGCTGTAGGCGCCCCCGGAGGGCCCGCCGGAGGCACCTCCGGAGGATCCTGCTGAAGGCGCCACCGGAGGCCAAAAAATACGCTATTTGGCTTCATTTTACTCAAGAAAAGCATTCATAATATGACCTAAATTCACATAAATTTCAAACGAAAAGCACTCGCCAAGGTGGTCCGCGGGCCAATAGTGGCCACATCTTCGCCGGCGGATCTCCGCCATCAGCGCTGGCATTGGGTGCGCCAGGGCTGACGCCGTCGGCA
>JBBMHQ010135076.1:6281-19550 GCA_037834295.1 Postelsia palmaeformis
TGTACTGGCATGTTTTGTCAGTGCCATCGAATCGAAGCTGGACGGAGTGGGGCTGGGTGGAGTACAGACAACCCCGCGATATGATACCTGCTCACTGCTGGCTGGTTAAGGTCACAGGTGCGTACCGGCATCATAACTCGTACTGGTAGTATTTTTCCGGCGGCAAAAAGCGGGACTGATGGAGGGTTCCAGTGGGATGCTCCATGAGTTGCACGTAGTGGGATGTCCACAGGGGTAGGGTCGATGCCATGATTAAAGCACGCTCACCGCTGGTTTAAGAGCACGGGCCTGGTACTGCTCTGCATGTAGCACGCCGTCTTTTTCTGGTGGCAAAAAGCGGGTAATGAAGCATCACGAAGGGTTTCGAACGCTTCGCTGGGATGTTTATTTCAGTGTAGTGGGATGCTTTTGGGGGGTGTTGGGGACGATTCCGTATTGCGATGCTGGTTCATCGCTGGTCAAGGGCGCAGGTGTGGTACTGCTATGTAGCGCATCCGTCTTTTTTCTGTCGGTAAAAAGCGAGCATCATGCAGGGTTTCCAATGCTGCATGGGTTGTTTCAGGGTAGTGAGATATCGGAGAAGGGGGGGGGGGTGGGGACAATGAACATATGCGATACTCGCTCATCGGTGGCCAAGAGCGCGCGCGTAATACTGCGATGTATGTAATGCGTCGTTTTTTTCTGGCTGCAGAACGCCAAAATAATGTATCATGGGGGTTTGCCAATGGTGCATTCATCGGGATGTCTCTTCCAGGGAAGGAGGACGGGGGATATCTGGCCTTTGGTTGAATTACTTGCGGAGAATAGCAAACCATCGGGAGGGGGGGGGGTAGACTGGAAAATATAGGGAAGTGGACTATTGTGCTCACTACGTGCTGGTGGTTGGCGAGGGTCGTTAGACATGTATCGGCATGGGAAAAGGGATGGAGGAGAAGGTGCAGCTTGAGCTATGTCCACGTTGTTGTTGCATCCGTTTAGGCTTGATGGTGATGATTTTATTTTGGACCTCGACGACGTTACTCTAGCTTTTTCGAGTGCGATATAATCATTTGGCTATCTGCGACTACTATATTTCTGCGGTTATTTTGTCGCTCGGGTGGCGTATGGTATGAAACACCTGTAGATTGGTGTGGGATGGAGCGAGGTACGACGGCTGTATGGTTCTCTGAAAAGAACGGGACGGGTACTCGAACGGAGTGCGATACGGTTCTTCTAACGAAGTGCGGTACGGTCACTCTAACGGAGTGCGATACGGTTACTTTAACGGAGTGCGATACGGTTACTTTGAACGGAGTGCTGTGCAAGTACGATGCACGATGCGGTTCCTCGGACGGAATACGGGAGGATTCCTTCAACGGAGTACCGTGGTAGTTTCTCCCATGGATCAGGCTACTCTTCAGTGCGATTACGGTACGCTACTTCGGACGGAGTACGGGAGGCTTCCTCTAGCGAATACGGTAATTCTAACGGGAGTATGTATACATAATCTGCAGTTTACGGTCGGTTCATCTATCGGGTTACGGTACGGTCTGTTTTTCTAGTGAAGCAACATTTGATTCCTTTCATGGAGTACCGTACGGTATGTCTTAACAGAGTACGGTACTGTTACTCTGAAGGAGCGCGACTTGGTTCCTGTCACGAATTACGGTACGGTTCCTCAAACGAAGTACGGGACTGGTATTCATCGGAGTACTGGACGGTTCCTCGGACGGAACACGATTTTGGTTCCTCTGATGAGATACGGGGCGATTCCTCTATAACGCAGTGTGGACAGGTCGGCTCCTCTAACGTGTACGGTTCGGCTCCCCTGGATTCCGACACGGTTCCTCTAGCTGAACACGGTATCGTTTTTCTAACGGAGTACGATACGGCTCCCTTGGTTGAATACGAAACGGTCCCTCTGATGGAACACGGGACGAAGGGGCACAATAGTCCATACGGCACGGTTGTCCCTACAGTAGGCGCTCATGTCAGTCGTATAGGGAGTAAATGACGGAAGTGAGAGCAATAAAGTACATGATAGCCGAAGGAAGCAAGGAAGGGTCTGTGGTCAGTGAGGCGCAAGAACACGTACATAGTAATGGACTCGCACATGCTTCGAATTTGTGGGACGGAGGAGTAGTGTAGGTAGGTGGGTGATACCCTGGATGTTTGATGGACCCAAGGACCACATAATAATACTCATGAATAATATCACAGCATGCATTGATTATCAACTCCATATGAAGCCTGCCACATGTGTACCAATAGTACTGTGTACTGCAGTCTGCTACGTACCGGTCGGTATACTGCCTCGGCGAGAGTTGTCTGTGCCGCAATGTTAAAAAAACAAGAAGTGTTTCCGATCCAACTGCCCCCGATTCGATTTCTAACACTGCAAGCCTATTATTTCATCATCTTTGACGCAAGAACAGCGCGTTATAGTAGTATAACAGTAGTGATGCTTTCGCTAATAATACACGCTATACAAGCACACAGTAGTACCCAGGGTCTCCGGCGCGGCTGTTAGTTTAACAACAGAGCGTGATTGCTTTTGACCGCGTTTGTTTTCGGTCGTACGCACGCCTGGTTCTCTACCTACGGCTGCTTTCTCAACGGTAACGACTAAGATGCCGTCCAAAATCGTCTCGACGCGTAGCATTATTTCGTACCAGGTACAAAGTACTCTTGACTACTTTGACTACGTCAACAACCAGAGACCTTTTTTTTGCAGGATTCTCCCCGATGAAAAGACGCGTAAACGAGCTGGGCCAGCCAAGACCCCGTCGATTGAGGATGTCGGCTATGCAGCGCCCCATTGTACGCAGTGGTAGTTAAAGTTGGGCATGAAACCTTGACACGGTGCTGTCCGTGCACCCATCGAGACTTGAGGAGGCTGTGGCCATGCAGCGCCCAATTTAATACGCAGTTACAGTAGTAGTAGTTGGACATGAAAGTTTGACACCGTGTGGTGTTGTCCATGAACCAATCGAGATCTCCGTACGTGTCGTTCCGGCCTTTTTTTGTGTTCGAGAGACATGACCCAAAATAAACCCAAAAAATTAGAAGACGACGACTGATACTCCGCTGAAAAACCCAAGAGCCAGAAACGACAAAAATTCGCACGGACGGGCGTCACTCGAATAATACGGTGTTAAAAAATCAGATCGAAAATCGCAGACCTGAGCGTTGTTGTTGTTGTATACCTGGTAGTTGTTTTTGTCTCCACATTAAATCGTCCTTTCTACCCAGCTTGATCAGTACACTCAGTGTCCGTCCTGATTCCTCCTCCTAGAGAGGTACGTACTGATTCTTCTGTGGTCACAAACTGTGAGACAGAGAAAGAACGAAATATAAAGAAATACCGCAAATTCAAGACTAAGTGTCGAGCTAGTGGAATGCCAGCGTCCCAGGTACGAGAGCACAAGAACACAAGCACTGAGCGCTGCATCGCAGTAAATGTCATTTTGTCATTACACTTGATTTAAGTATGAAATACCTGCGGTATTGATTTGGCCGTATCTCGTGGTGGGCAACGAATTGGGCATTGACACTGGTCTCAGATGTCGATCTTCTCTTTGCATCCCCAGTAACGCCTCCACCAATTTTCGTCTTGATCGGGAACGACCCTTTTATTACGGAATTTAGTGTGAAAATTTAGTGTTTTTGAGTCTTCGTCGATTTCGTCTCCCCGAATCCGGAAAATAAATAACTACCTCTATTTCGTATAGCCAATCAATAGGTATCTTCGAGTTTTGAATCGAATCATCAGCATGTCGTAATTTTTATACCAGGTATACCTTTTATTTTGCACATGCACTGATGTGTCAGGGTCAGTGCCTGGAAATTTCAAATCCTAATTCGCGGTGGTTCACGAGACACGACGCCATGATTGATTGGACTCCATGATTGATTGTCCGCTTCATGGTTGAAACAGGTCGTATACCTTTTCCCCCGCGTATCAATATGAAATATGCGAAGTATTGGTTGTGCGCTGGAACTCCGTGTGGCATGTTTCAGAACATTTATTCGTGACATCCTACACGCGATCGGGGCCCAAGCTGGGAGAATAAAAAACGAGGAAAATGAGGCTTGAATGTGCGCCGATGACATTCGTGGCCCACATATTTCGAGCATTTTTGCACGCCCGCAACATGACCAGAGACCCCATGCTCTACTCCATCCAGCTGCTCTATGTTAGACTTTACTGAGTTTTCATCTACCTATAGTTGGTGTTAACTACCTATAGTTGGTGTTAATATGTACGGGGAACGGGGCCAAACGTAACTACGGGGAAACCTGATTGATTACGTGTAACGACGTTTACGCTGTACCTGGTATTTACCATCATCCCTGTGATCGTAACCCGATGGCAACATTGTTATCGATGTGTCTTGCCGTTTTTTTCCCACGCTATCATTCGCTTTCGTCAAATAAATGTTATCTAGTGGTCTTCGTGTATACCTGGTATACGATGAGAATTGCATGGTATATATGCATGCGAATGGTCGTTTCGATGCTCTCACAAAGTGTCACCTTGAGGGCCTTCGCGTACGGGAGGGTGGTTTTGTTGGAAACAAGGCAAAAATGGCACTCATACTTGAGAAAAAAACACGACATAAAATCAGCTTGAGCTGTTTTAGAAAACAGACAATTTTTCGTATCGGAACCAAGCTGTCGCTTGCTCTCGTCAACTGACATCTCATCATCGGGACAGTTTCTTTCTTTTCTTCCTTTTTCACATGTATTTCGTCCAGTACGTGTATCTCGTCCAGCTCCCATTATAGCTGGTACGAGTGTAGCTAATAATACCAAGAGTATAGCTTTCGTTTCCGCCTCAGACACTTCGCGATATTCGTCCTCCCCTCCGGGATGGTGCAATACGATTACCAGAAAATACCTACCCAACAGACCCTACCCTCTTACGGCAATCCCTCCAGGTGCACGCTGCCGAACAGGCGACCAACAGAAAACCGTCTAGATGCAAGCTACTCAACAGACACCCCCACGGAAAACCCTCCAGGGAGGCCACTTGACAGGCACCCCACGGATACCCAACGGACACCAGATGGACTCACCGAAAACACCGCCAGGTACACGCTACCCGACAGACATCCAACGGACATCCAACGATAAACCCTTCGGGTATGCGCGCTATCCAACGGAAACCCAACGGAAAACTCCTCCGCGCCTCCTCCTGCACCGCTAGCTCTAAACGCTTACGAGGAGTGATGCGAAAAGGGGACCGACACCGAGACAAGGACCCTCAAGGGCGAACGAATAAACTAATCCCACCAATTTAGACCGAGACCGAATACACCCAGCTCCTGACCCCCATCGTCCCGTCCCGGCATTGCAGCGATGCGAGGGTCTATGGTCATACGACTACGGCCATGCATGATATGAGTACACTCCCCCTCCCCCCGCTGACCACCCCTACCTAGCCTCCCACTCAAAATCACGCGTACAGCTATTTCAACGCTTGGGGCGGCCAAATTTTGAACCCTTTTCCGGTCTAGACAAAGCTCTTCTTGAGTGAAAGATTTTTTATTTTTTATCCTGCGCCGGATTGGTAAAACATGAACACCACGAATTAACCGATTGTAGCGTCAGAGGGAACCACAGGGGAAGAAAATGGGGAAAAAAAAAACGTGGAAATAGTCAACGATCCCACTAGCCCGAAATAACCGAAAACAAAAAGTGTCGGTCGATCGCACTAGCCACCTATCCATGCATCCTCCCATCCACCCCCATCCATGTTTCCACCCACTCACCCACCCCACCCCATGCGTCCACCCAGATTTACCCCTCCAGCAAAAAATAATATGTTTCCCCTCAAGCAAGGGTGCCCTCCCAACGAAGAAAAGAACCAACTCCTTCTCCGGAATTTCCCTACCGCTACAAAAACATCTTCTCCAACGGTTAGGATCGCCTGCTTATGCCCCCGGGAAAAATCCGAGAAAAAAAATATTCTCGCTCCTCGAAACGCCCGTGCCCCCCCCCGAGAATATTCGGAGAAAAAAAAAAAACATCGATCGTAGAACCGCCCGCGTCCCCCATCAATCTTCCACAAAGAAAAAACAATAATCCTCCCTGGAATCGCCCGCGTCCGCAGGACTTTCCTAGCAGGAACCGTCACTCTCCTTCTAGAATCGTCCGCGTCCCCGCCCCCCGCCCCCCCCACGCATACCGCCCCTACCCCTCCCTCCCCGCATCCCCCTGCCGCCGCGCCCCCTGCTCCCGTCCTTGACCTTGCCAGGCTTTTGCTTGGGCGCGTCGTCGATGAGGAGCTGGTCGAGGTTGAGATTGTCAGGGAGGATGTAGCAGCGGATATTGTTGCCTCGGATGGAGAGGCTGTCGTACGTCGTCGGGTTTTTGCCCTTGGGGGTAACCTGTGTAGGGTGGCGTGGGGCAGGGGGGTGTGGGGAGGGGTCAAAGGGGTTTACTGAGGTGGGGGGGGGAGTACTTATTACCATGAATGGCCGTTGTCGAGTGATAATTAGACCCTCGCATCCCTACTTTGTCAGGACGGAGCACGTCGGATTTTCGCCCACCAGGCTGACATTTATCGCGTGCACCAAGCGCGAAGCGAAACGTGAGGCGTTGGGCGAGTCGCATGAAGGGTGGGCTGCATCCTACTAAGAACCGCTTTTGAGACGGAGTTTCCTGCCTGTGGATGACAGCGTCAATGAATTGATTTAATCTCTGGGGGGCGGTTGATGGTCACAGCAGTTGCATTATTGGGAGAGGAGGAAGGAGGTTCAAGGTAAGAGGAAACGTGGTGGACGGCGTAAAGGAAGCCAAGGGGGTTTTGGGGGGGGGGGGGGAGGAAGGTTGGTGACGACAGCAGAGGGAGGCCCTAACTCCTCTGGGTGTTGAAGATAGCGACCAACACATTCATAACTTCGGCCTTAACAGCCAGTACTTGAGTACGGCTATATGGCTATACAGGTATGGATAGGTTGATAGGTTGATAGGATCATGATGCACCCGTGCCGTACGACTCCTGGCATTCAACCATTGTCACCCCGACACCAACCAATAAATCACCCCCCAACCAATCCTGCAGTATGCATGGCCTTGCTGTGGTCGTCAGTTTATATCGTCAGTTTCTCCCTCCCACGTCTCAAGGGGGATTTGCTGGGTTGATGCCGAAGGTATCGCAGAGGTGTTGGGTGGGAAATGGCAAGCGAAGGGGGTTGGGGGGAACTGTCACAGCACAGGCTAAGTTAGGAGAAGGGCGAATACTGGACGAAAATATTCGACGCATCGAACATCGACACCGATGCGTACCGATATTGTTCTTGCGTATGGGGTATCGCATCGAATGTCGTTCTGTATTCGACGACACTGTCAGTACCCTACGTACAGCAGGTCGGCCCGGAGTGCTCAACGTGTTTTCGTCTCTGCATTTCAGCGCGGGAGCGCCTTAGAAGGTCACGTCGAAACCCACGAAGACAAGCAAGCCACACGTGCTCGGAGGCAAAAAAAAATGATACCAGTACCAGGTGTGCCACGTGCACGTGACGTGTCTCTTTCTGTGTGTGCTTGTACAACACGCTGTGGAACAGACTGTCATTCTGGGTCCCCGGTTGGGAAATTTTTCGGGGGAGGGTTCCCACGTACTGTATTTTACCTGTAGACTCCTTGTGCCTTTTGGCGACAACGGCACAGCCGATCCTCCTACCGAAATTGACAATGCCCTTTCCGACGATAACGGTGATATAAATTATTATTTCTTTACTTCGGCACTAGAAGAACTTCTGTCAGTCAAAAGTGAATCAACTGTCCTTTACGAAAATAGTGTGGTATTGACGACAGGTAACGATTCAACCGAATAAAAGTCACAAATCTAAATCAGAATCAATCTTAAAATCAAAATCAGCCGTGGTAGGCTCGTACCAGGTACAACAGAAGACATGAGAAAAATGGCACTGCCACCCCTTTCATAGCGATTTCTTGGATCATAGATACCTACAGACTACTGATCAACGCTGATTTGTACTTGTATTAGGGTGATCGACAGGTGCCACAATGGCAATGCTTACAGTGTACGTTCTCACTGTAAGGGAGGGTACGGCATCTCATCAAAAACGAAACCACCGACATTCTCGTCGGAAAGCCAATTCTCAAAATAGGAAAACCCGCTGTTACGGACTCGCCCTTCATGTGCAGGACGGGCCGGCACAGAAAGTTGTGCAGGATGCAGGCCTTGCTGGTCGAGCCTGGTCTTTCGGCCGGCCCGGTGAAGCCGCGTGACCGAACCTTCCCCTGCCGACCTTGAGCCCCCCACAGGGTTGGCATTCGGGTTGAATTTAGGGCTAGCTACTGTAGGCCTAGGGCCGGGTTGGTCTGGGCCGACGTGCAACGTTTGCTTTTGACCACACCTGTCCTGCACAAAGTTTTTGTGCCGACCAGTCCTGCACATGGCGAAGGGCGCTGTTACGGGCTGGTTTGGAGTAACGAGCAAACGTGAGGTAAGCAACATCAGGAACCCGTGTCGTGGCCACGGACTACAGTAGACTACTACAGCAGCACCAGTAGACTACTACAGCAGCACCAGTAGACTACTACAGTGCTACAGCACACATAATGTAACATCAACATCAACACCGACACCGACACCAATAAAAACATCACCAACACCGACACCAACACCACCAACACCACCAACACCACAACAACAGCAACTGGAGATAGAAGCAGAGTGCATACATGCGAAGACCATCGGTGATGCGCTTAATAAATACACTTGGTAGTCGCGGGCAAGGATCAGCTAGGGTCGAAGAACTCGCTTGAAAGTCGCGCAATGGGTGTATGTGTAGCTGCCACGAAAGGCTGGCGGAACCAACACAAACAGCAGTACGCACAACGCCCTCGAAAGCGGCCCCTTCTAAGGTCGAATGGTACCACTATAAGGGACTTCAAATTTGCACCCACAATTGCTGCCCACTACTGACTGACTGCAAGGGGCCGGTACCAACTCTGACTCTGATAAGGGACTACGGCACCTATATAAGGGGCCTACAGTCCCGAATGCACTATTAATGCATGGGGTCCTACGGCAACATATTTGCAACTCTTTTCGAGGCATAGCGACCAAAGCAATGGATGGATGGTTCGTGTTATCAGCCACTGAACCGTCTAGGAACTGTAGCTGTACAGCAGCGTGAGCGCCCGGCAGAAGTACGTGCCCTCAGTTTCATGTCACGCCCGTGCCGTCTAAGGGAAGATCTTATTGCGTTACAGGGTCCCTTAAGATGGACTACCTATTGCTGGTATGAGATCCCCCTTGGGACCCCTTTTGAGGGATAGCGACCAAAGGGTTGGTAGGTTTCACCCAGCAGTATGGGCAGCAGCAGCATGATCATCTTGCGCCCCGGCCGTGTAAACGACTTATCAATGTGTTTTAACTCGGACACCCATGTGTATCGTCCGTCCCCCTTACCCTCTGTGGCAAGAAGAGAGGTGTAATTCCAATTTTTCTCTCATTTGTTGTGCCGTCTGCTGCTGCTGTGTGCCTGACATGCCTGTGCGTATAACGCCTCAAGATGTTGGCATTTTGGCAGCCATGGTACCACACCAGCCGTGTTTCACGGTCTTCTTGTCTTCTTGTCTTCTTGTTGTGACAGCTACGATCGGTGCTGCGTGTGTGCGTATGTGCGCGTGCGTGCCATCCTGAACACAGGCTGGACGATTCCGACTCACACCCCCTCTGAATTTCAACAGTACCCGCGCAGTACATCGACGCCAGGAACAGTGGAAGCAGCAGCATCAACGCTCACAACAGCAGCAACAGTGGTACCAGTAACGGTAGCCGTAACAACAGCGGTAACTACAGCGGCAGCAGCAGCAGCAGCGGCAGCAGCAGCAGCAGCAGCAGCAGCAGCAGCAGCTGTACCACACCAGTAACACCTCACAAAGCCTCGTATACACAGGAGGAACGCCTGTGTTCTGGGTTATCCCCCATTTCAACTTGCGACACCCCCCCGGGAATTCAAGTCCACCACATCCGGAATGGGGACCTTCTAGGCTTGCCATGTCATGTTACACCGTACGACGCGAGACACCGAACGCGATCGAACCCTAGAAAAAGACCGAAGTAGAACCAGCGTTATACCGCCAGACAGCCCCGAAGCAGAAAGTGCTGGTTGAAGAAGACAACCTTATCTACTAATCCTGTGAGTATGCTGACTAGCAATAGCCTACTGTGAGCGACCACAGGTTGTCGGCAAGTAGGCTATTTTTTTTTCACCAAAACAACATACGTTCTGTGAGTCCGACTCGATCTCTGCACTGATTGCTTGCCGGGGCGAATCCCTCCCCAGGCTCATCGCTCGCGTATATATACAACGAGAAAGAGTGTGAGATGGTGGAAGAGTCATGTCGGTAACAAAAGCAGGCCTCACAATGGGGGCAATATAGCTACACGAGTATAGAGCAGTAGAGCAATAGAGCAACAGAGGGGTTACCCCCGGGTATACCAAAAAAAGGCATTGAAATCACACCACAAATATTAAGGGGACCATACTGTAGTTAGTAGGACCAAACACTGTTGGTACAAATAGCGAAATATACAGGTTTTAGTGTGTGTGCCGTAGGTCCTAGTTGGTAGTTCATACGGTTCCCCGCAATACATGTAATTGAGACCTAGAAGCGGGAGGGAGGGGGTAAACAGTAAACAGGGTACAGCAAGTACAAGTATTCTGCGCTATAAACTAGAGACAGAGGGAGGGGGGGGCGGGTATACTGACGGGAGGTGGGAGCGTTTCTAGACGGGTAGAATGGCGTATATCGTTATCAACGACTACGCAGTACCCATGTTACAGCGCCGAAGCAGTACCAGTCTCTCCAAAACACGTACTACTCCGTATCGTATCGACATTTTGCATAATATACACATACTTACGTTCAGCCTTGCCTTGAAATCACTCGGTTAAAAGAACCTGCCTCACGCTCAGCGAGTCTCCCACGATTTTTTATCGCTTTTACGATATTTGCCTTCTTCGTGTTTTTTGCTTTTTCGGCGTGTCGGCGGTGCTTGCTTCTCGTGCCACACTTTTTTTCCCGGAACAATGCAAAAAAAAACTCGGAAAAAGAAAAAGACGCTTTTGCTTTTTCAGCGGTTTGGCAGGCTCTCTTTCGCTTTTTTGCACCCGGCTCGTTGAAATTTATTTGGCACTTTCAGTCCTTTTATCCAAGCTCCTTCTGCCGTTTCATGTGCGTGTGCGTCTGTGCAGTCGGAGCACGGCAACGCGGACGAGCCCGGCGCCGTCGCGGGTGTTGGCGGATGCTGGCGGATAGAGGGGGGGTTGCAAGGAGCGCGGTCGCCGTTTTCTTGGCTTGGCGTCGTGTGTGCCTCGAGACACAAGGGAAGCATGAACAAGCTCTGTACGGCTTCCATCTGAAAATTCAGACTGAGCATGTACGAGTCCATAAGGGTCGTCCGAGATAGCAAGCTAATTTTCAAGCGATGCTATTTTTTGCGAACCAAGCTGAAGTATAGACGAAGAGACGTTCGCCGTCTGAATACCAAAATTGTCGAGCTGGCGAACAAGGGTCACGGTGAGCACCCGGCTTCACGCGGGGCGAGCGATGGGGATCACTGTGGCAGAGCGAGAGGGAAGCTTCACCCGGACCGAATCGGTGGCGAGGTGATCGCGGGAGGGGCGGGCGGCGTACGAGGCTGAGGGAAAAGCTCTGCTGTTGATTTTTTTTCATGTTTTGGACAGGTGCAAGGTGTTTCAGGGACAGACAATTATTACACGAAAGGGGACGGGAATTTCTTCTTTTCCCCGAAATTTTCGGTTTCATTTTCTTTCTTCAAAATTGGTTTTGCGGTGTTGCTGCTGTGCCGTGTGTTTTCTTGTTCTTAGATATACCCGGACATATAACCGGATCTGGAAGGTCAGCTCCTTCGCCTAGTTGAGAGGTACTGACCGTTCGGCTTTCAAATATATGGCGGGAAACGATCCATCTCGTCAATACCTCGGTGGGATTAAAATTTGCGGGGTGCTGGGTCACTTCGGGACGATATCGGAGCAAAATTCTGCAATTTCGCGATATTTTCATGGATTTTCGGCCGAGAATGTTGACTTTTCTCCAACTATAAAACTCCACGGCTATCGATGTACCTCGACGCAGCCGTCACGATCAATGCTGGCTTGACATTCAAATTGTTTTTCTTCCCAAAAGTTATGACCGAAAATGTCATCGGAATATTGCTCCAGATGGACCATACAGCATATCAGAACCAAAAAATAGGAATCCTACCAGGGGTATGTACGTACGTACGGCATGTCACTCTTAGCATTGTCAAGTCGCCAATTTGCAACTACAACAATCACCATAAAAAACATGTGTGTATTCAATCATCTCGGCCTTCTCCCGCTTCGCGTGATTGATGTATATTATACTTGTATTCCTTCCTGAGCAGGCGTAGCGGGCGGCGGAGGCCGCCCGCGGAGCGAAGTGCCTTGTACCCTTTACGATAACCTTGACGTGTAGTCACAATAGTTGAAGTTGAAGTAGTACATGTCGCTACGGTATGGTTGGGGTGCTTCCGAGCTATGAATACACAACGTTTGGTGCTGGCAACCTATCGGTAATGTAGACCAAGCTATTATAGACCAAGCCGGTAGTGCTCTTCAGGTCAGCTGTGCTTAAAAAAGTGAGTCTGTACGAGTGTATTTTAGTCGATGAATACTAGTAATACTGCTGTAGTGTGGAGCAGCAGTACCGATGTGTCACGTCTCACCGGTGGTACAGCAGTACATAACCGTATATAACCGTACCACATTCTGAGCCAATAACCAAATTCTTTCAAGTCGGTTTAGCAAGATCGAAAACCGATTTTTTCATCTTCAGTTAATTTGTATATAACTACGGAACCGATCGATTTTTTTGGCGATAACCCGAAAAAAACGACCAAAGCCACTTCCATCTTCGGTTCTCAATACTACCACATATTACAGCAGTACAGCGTACCAGGTCAACACCAGGGGTACAGCAAAAATTTCTGCAAAGCTGGGAAGTCCTCACGGCTTTGCTATGCTCCATCCTTTCCTATCCTATCCTATCCTATCCTATCCTATCCTATCCTATCCTATCCTATCCTATCCTATCCTATCCTATGCTATGCTATACTATGCTATGCTATGCTATGCTATGCTATGCTATGCTATGCTGTGCTATGCTATGCTATGCTATGCTGTGCTATGCTATGCTATGCTATGCTATGCTATGCTATGCTATGCTATGCTATGCTATGCTATGCTATGCTATGCTATG
>JBBMHQ010135187.1:0-19527 GCA_037834295.1 Postelsia palmaeformis
TCGTTGCCAAACGACGCCAACCCCGGGGGGGGGAAGATGGGCGGGGGGGGGAGGGTTGGAGGGTAGCGTAAATCAAAAACAGAATAATTTATGTAGCGTAATTCTGCGATTTACAGCATTTTACAGGGGTTTACAACGTTAAACTTCCTTCGATGTGCAGCGTTTTGCAGGGTGGATGTGCTTTAATCAAATTATTACAGCTACAAGTACGGCAGAAGGGTGTTGATTGTATGCTTTTGCAGGCGTAAGTATCGATGCGCGAATAGACCGCGGCTGCTGCGCGCGCAACTTGTTGTTGAGCGTCGATGCTGCCATCTACAATACGTGTGTTTAGCATACGAGTACGAACCTGCGGATACGAGAACACAGCTGACCGGTAGGAAGTGCTACGTAAATGGGCAAGAGCGTTCCGTGTCGCAAGGGTCCCTGCAAATATGTGTGTGTGTCGTGCGTGTATGATCCTGTACGATGTGCGTGGTGAACGGCCAGCACGTGAAGCACCACGAAAATGAAAACGAGACAGCTTAGTGGTGCACATACCAGCCCTCGGATGAAGACATGATAACACACCGAGTAGTGTCCCAACCCACGCGAGGGCAAGGAAAAATGGCGTCGTCTGTGTCCCATAAGGTACGTACTTGTTTACAAGAACACGCCAGATATGAATACCTGAAGTGCTGTGTGCAGCTTCGGATGAACCCTCGTGATTTAACACCCGGAGTATTACCTTCTACTGATAGTCTAGCGCCGAGAAAGGGCAAGGGCGTGCTTTTCCCTACTTCATTTTTTTTTTGGATTAATATACCAGGTATAGCAATGCCTAGGTCGACGCAAACGATAAGCTTTGCCCTGGTGATCCCCAGTGCACTGCCTTTTTATGAAGGTTCGGTACTCGCACGAGGCCATCAATCTTCGCGAGAGAACCCATGTCGTTTATTATTTCTGAATATTCCCAGGGGAATTCGAAAATATTGAAAACCAATGTATTCGTTTTTTTCGAAATTTTCCCCCATCCCCTGATATCAATCACCGCCTAAACGTGAAATTGCAGAAAATGCTTTTCAAAAGAAAAAAATAGCTGTGCTGCTGTGAGCCTTGCACGCTCCTTGCTCCTCCCGCGTGGAGGTTTCACTTGATTTGGTCCGAACCCAGCGTCTCGCCTTCTCTGTCTCAGCGAGACCCGTCGGCCGCCTTGCGTGAGACACACAGTTATTTGTGTCGCTCGTTCGACTACTGGATGTTGCGAGTGAGTCTCCAATCTCAAACCCGACTTCCCAAGAAATCGCATTTTTCCTTACTGTTGAGCACCTCTACAATTTGCGCCTATAATGCTATTCTTGTGTTCACCAAGAGCGCTACCAACTACATCAACAGCAGTGTTTCAATAGTACCAGCCCTACTCGTTGTTGGCTCCTTGCTTGCATGCCCCATGCAGAAGCTCCCGGGTTATTTTGTGCTGTGTGTGTGGTGCTGAGTCCGTCCATTGTTGCCCTTCCGTGCGTCGTCTCGTGCGATGACTCGATGGTGCCTGTCGGTGGTTTGGTTGCTGCTGTTACCTCACGTTGCTGTATGTGGACTGCTGTGTCTTACGACAACGAGCTTGAATTGCCGGCTCCTATTTCTTGCTGTGACTTGATACAGTTTTTAAGCAGTTTATAGTCAAGTAAAACGCCGGTCGTCCAACAGAACATGGTATACTCGGGACAGAAGACGACCTCTCCAATTTTTGTTCGGTGGGCGTTGAGCTGGTTTTCCACAGTCAAGTGTCGTGGCGTGAAAACCACCGGTACCCCGTTTTATGGTAATATTGGTGGGTGACGGACAGGTATTAGTCGGACACGTGTGGGCTATTATTTCTTGTGGAAGACCCCACAAAACTGCGGGATTTGTGGTCACAGCAACCCGCTTCTCGGAACACTACCGAGAGCGATCATATCTCGTTGCTAATTAGTTAAGTTAGTTCTAGAAGGTGGGAGCTCCGGCCAGAAGAGCTCCTCAATAGCTTACGGATGGCCAGCCGGCCATCAAATAAATCCCAGATTCTCCGACATTTGACGAGCAGCACGGTGGCTAACGAGGAACCAAGCGCGTAGCGGGCGGTATGTATACACAGACGGGGGGAAGAGTGACCAGTGGACATATCGCTCGACGTCGGACAGTGGTTTCGATTTTTTGCACTTTCTTTGGAGATGGCTTTGACTAAAACCAGGCGATGCCCACCTCAGCAGACCTTGATTTCGGCCTGCGTTCGGCTTTCCGAAGGAACGATGGCGTCGTGGTGTCGGGAACGCATCCTTCATCTTCCATCGTTCTACTGTAGCAGGGACCTTCATTCAGCTTGACCCCTGTTCTAATGATGGACTCCCCATGCAGCACTAGCCACAACAGTCGCTTGCAAATAACAGTATAACCCCGGTGCCAATCGCGCTGCAACAGTCCCCGTGCCCGACGCATATATATCGTCTGTGCAAAACAAGCATCCCGATCACGGTCCGGTGATTGCGTGTGCGTCTTCCTCCTCGATCTTCTTCGTTGTCGGCCCGACGTTGTAGCACCCTCACTGAGTATCGTGGGCCGAGGATGGGCTTCTTTGCCGCCAGGTGCGCCTTTGCTCCCCGGCGCCCCCGTCACAAGGCGTTCTACGATAGAGGTTCACCCTGAATTTCCTGAGGTTTCTCACTTGAGGAGCTGTATACCTCACCCGAAAACTGACTATTAATACATCGAAAATCAAATCGCATCCCAACGAATAATCCCATGGCCCGAGTATACAAAATCGTCATTATTAAAAACAAGGTTGACATTCCGACGATTTCGAGTTAAGAAATCCCGTCATTCAGAAAAAAAAATTGCGGAAATGTGATACCTCTATCGTAGAACGCGTCTCATTGCAACATCGCCTTCAGCGTATAACACGTACCGGCTTAATTCGTATCCCAACTTCTCTAGGGTTTGGACAAGAAGCGAAAAGTGACGAAGAAACATGATGTCGGCATGTTATATATAGGCCACACCTCAGTATGAAAACGGCGTGTATGCGTGCGTAGCAATTACCTCGTGCGACTATTTTTTATTTACAAACTTCGTTTTCCTCTGCTGGGTTATTCTAGCTATAATTACTATGACTTATTTTGCCATCCGACAATGTGGAGCATGATCTTCAACATTGATCACTCATAACTTTCCCGGAAGAAGAAGAAACCTCGGAAACAAAAGGCTACAATCGTAGAGCAGGGCAAGCGTTGCGCTGCTGTTCCCGAGGTTTAATCATTTAATATAAGGTCGGACGGAGGTGTGTGAATTTCAGGGATTGGCAGGGCTTTGGAAAGCGGCCAAAAATCAGGAATGATTAATTCGCAAAGACGTGGGCCAGAAACAATAGTAACATGTGATTTGGGGCAGGAGCGAAAAAGAGCAGTAGCGATACAATAAGCATATACGTCAGAGGTCAATTGCATTTTGGGTAGGAGTGAAATTTTGCAGCAACGACACGAGAACTATATACTGTCTCATGTAATAGTTTTCTGCCTGATTGGAACATCTCGCACCGGTCAAAAAAAAACGAACAGAAGAGCTTCTCTCTCAGCCTCGTACGCCGCCCGCCCGTCTCGCGACCACCTCACCACCGATTCGGTCCGGGTAAAGCTCTCCTTCCTCTCTGCCACAGTGAGCCCCGTTGCCAGCCTTTCTGGGATTTTTTATGAGCGAGGGACGACAAAACTCTTCATGCCGCACCATGTCGGATAGATGATAAATTGCAGGCCTCATTCTCGACACTATGAACACTTGGTTGCTGTATTTTTTAATTAGTAATACCTCTTTCTGTTGTCTCAGCACAAAAGACAACACCACACGTCCAGATCACGGACCCGAACCTCATTTCGATGTTCCTTTCATAGGAACGCTTGCGCGTGCCTAAAAACACATCTCCCTGGTTCCCCAGGAAATGAAACGATGCGGGTAGGTCAGCGTACAGACGTATACGGCTCCTGCGCCCCAAAGATCTTGTAATTCAGTGGGGGGGAGAGTGTTACAAGGAATACCCTGGGCTGGGTAAGCGATCGTTATTTTACGCGCATCGCTCAGCAGGGTACACCATAACATGCGCAACGCCCTTCACGAAACTTACACCCTGTAATACATTGTCTTCCGTTTTTTTTAAATAATGGTCGATCGTTTTTTTCCGATTTTTTCGCCGTTTTTTTTTCATGTTTCGCACTTTTGCCGAATCTTAACGTCATCGGTAGAGTCTCGTCCTGCTTGTTTCTGTGATAGTTCGTATGCGATCTTGCAGTATACGCACGAACGGTCCAGAGTCATAGAAGAAAGGACGCACGTAAAGCACCGCTTACATGCTCGTTTCTGAAGAGTTCACGACGTTTACCCCATTCGTGCGACTTTTTTTTATCGTTTTCATCCGTTCTCCGCGATCTTCTCGCTCAGTTCAAATTATTTCCCATTTTTTTCGGAGTTTTGTTTGATCATTTTTTTCAGGCTTTTTCTCGTGTTCGTTTTTTTGCCGATTCTTATCAGCTTTCCTCTGTTTCGTCCGCTTTCGGTAGTTACGTTAGTCGTAAGGTATTTGTTCAGATGTACCTGGTATGAGCTACGCTTGACTATTCTTATGAGTTGTAGAAAGGGACGCACGCAAAGTGTCGCCTGCATGTTCGTTTTTGAAGAGTTTACGATGTTCACTGTTAAGTGTGAGGTAGAATGGACCTAGGGGCCGGCTCCTGCTAGCAGGCTGATGCCTTTGGCTCTGCTCTGGTCACTCACACGAGGTACTTGACGATGTTAGAAGTTACAAGCTCTTGTATTAGCCGCTACTTGCTTCGCCAGATGTCTTCTGAACGAAGGGGCGAGGTGCTGATTAGAAGAGCAGGCGATAGCGCCTGCCAGGTATGATGATGGGACGATTGCCAGAAACGTAACCCTGCAACAGGGGAAAGGGGATACCATAACACTAGCTACCCTGAAGGGCCGTATATACAGATTCATAGAAAAATCAGGCACGAACCAAACCAATCCGGAGAATTCGGAGAGTGGGTCGAAGATGCGGCATTTCACAACCCACTCCCACAACTCTAGCTTGCAAGGCTGTAGCCGATTACACGTGTTTGGGTGGGCTGGCGCCCTCCGACCTAAGCTCAGGTTTGGGTGGGCTCCCGCTCTCCCCACACGACTTCCGCTATTTTCGCCAACACGGGCCTCGAGTGAGGGTTGATGACCTCCATGCTCAATCTGGATAATTCACTGTCCGCGCTCCCCCTTACGTTATTTCGCGGGACCTCAACTGGGCCCCTCCTGCCAACACATGTACCAGCGATTATCTCGCCGTTTTTGTGTTCGCAGTTCCTGTTGCACCTCTGCCCGCTTCAACCGAAGACAAGGACCTCGGCCGACGCGCCAATTCCCAAAAATAGACTACAAGAGCGAAAAGTAAAATTTGTTGGCGGAGGAAAAGATCAGACCTCGAACAGGTCCCAAAAGCGTCTAATCGACGACGTCAGTGTTGAGTGTTAAGACAGTATGGCCTAGGGATAGACTCCTGCTATAGCAGGTTGATGCCTTCGTCTCTGCTCTGGTCACTCACATGACGTTCTTGACGGTGTTAGAAGTTGTAAGCTCTTGTATCAGTCGCTGCTTGCCTCGCCAGATATCTTCTGAACGAAGGGCGAGGTACGCATCAGAAAAGCAGGCGATAGCGCCTGCCAGGTACGATGATGGAAAGATTGCTTCACACCGTAATGCCGCAACAGGGGGGAGGGGACACTTTAGCATTACCCCATTTCTGTGATTTTTTCTATCGTTTTTGTCCGTTTTTCGAGAATATTTCGCTCTATTTTGATAATTTTTTGTTAGTTTCTTTAATTTTGGTCGATCAACTTTTTCGATTTTTCGGGGGGTTTTTCGTTTTCGTTTTTTTTGCCGATTCCTAACGTTTCCTCGATTTCGTCCGTTTTTGCGATTTGTTATCGTCTTTATCCGTCTTTCGCGCATATCCGACTCATTTTTGATTATTTCGCACTTTTATTTAGTTTTGGTCGATCCCTTTTTTCCGTTCAATTTTTGCTTTTTTTTCGTCTTCGTGTTTCCGCCAACTCCTCACATTTTTCCTCGGTTTCGTCCTTTCTTGGTATTTTTCTCATTCGTGAGGTATTTGCTCAGAAAGACAAGCTACGCGTGACTGTTCGAATGAATACGGAAACGCGCGGAAAGAAAAAAAGATCCCCGTCCCTCTCATGAAACAATTTTCTGCCTGATTGGAACACCTTGCACCGGTCAAAAATATATTAAAAAACGAACATCAGAGCTTCTCCTTCGGCCTCGTACGCCGCCCGCCCGTCTCGCGACCACCTCACAACCGACACGGTCCGGGTAAACATTCCCTCCCTCTCTGCCACAATGATCCCCGTCGCCTGCCTCGCGTGAAGCTCGGTGCTCACCGTGGCCCTCGTTGGCCAGCTCGACAAAGTTGGTGCTCAGACTGCTTAGCTTTCTCTGTGAACTTCAGCTTGGTCGCAAAAATGAGCACCGCCTGAATACTATTTTTCAATGCTCAACGACCCTTCCATACTCGTGCAATGCTACCCAACTGCACAGATGGAGGCCAGATACACACCCATTCGTGTCTTCCTCGTGCCTCGAGGTACATGCGACGCCTAGCGACGAAAACGGCGACCGCGCTCCTTGTAACACCCCCCCTCCACCCGCCAGCACCCGCTGACACTCGCGGCGGCGCCGGGCTTGCCCGCGGTGCCGTGCTCTGAGTACACACACGCACACGAAATAAATAGAAGATTTCCACAGAAACATAAGCTTCGCTCGACTACTCGTACCTGGTATGTTGGTATAAATACGAGTACGAGAAGGCACTTGCATCCATGAGGTTCGACGAGGTTTAATATTCGTAGTTATAAGCTACACCAGACAGAGTATTTTTACCAAATAAAAGTATACCATGGCAGAAAAAGTATTCTACCTTGGGTTTGGTGTGCCCTGATCCGTTGCGGCGGAGGGACATGGGAGCAACCAAAAGTACGTCAACAGTCGAGGCATGCAGCCACGAGTGGTTGGGCGCAGAGCAGAGGTGGAATACTCTGTGGGTGTGGGATAGGTGCTTCATTCAGCAGACGGTTTCACCCTGCTGAATGCAAAACGCCTGACCAAGATGTACGACGCATGCAGCGTGTGGGCCAACACCGAGTACCTTTAGATGCTACCCAAGCAAGGAAGGGAATACGTCCAACTGCTAAGAGGTGAGCTCAAGGACTACCAGGTAACTACTGAGGGGTTCAAAGCTAAACCGACTGTTCGCGTGCTTAAACGCATGATTCCGCGTGAGAGCGGGTATGCTCGAGTATCTGCATCGCTCGTAATCGGGTTTTCGGTCATCGTTTGCTTCGCTCTCAACTAAGCGAAGAACTGGAGCCGCTTTGACTGCCGACGGGTTCAACTTACGAACTGAGGAGGTGAGTCAGGTGAGCGTTGACAGCTCACGCCGGGGGGCTTGCCCTAACAGATTAGCTCGTTTTGTGTTTGTACTGTAAAATCGCAAAAATTCACTGGTGTACCGTTTTTTATCATTTGTTTGACTTGGACGGATATGGAATTCAAACAAAAGACGGTATACCTGGACAGAAAACGCCATCTAACTTGGTTTGGTGTACCCTGGTTTGCTGGTGTCCATGCTATTTGTACCGCAAACTAACGAAAAATCAATGGTGTACCGTTTTTGTCTTTTAGTCCGGTGGGTAAGGTTTTGTTGCTTCTATTAATAAATACCCTAGGTAAACCTTGGTAATAGTACTATTGCTATTGCCCTCGATTAAATGCATTTGAGGGCTGGCTGTTCTTAGTTTGCTTGTTTTTTTTCTCGTAATGTCGCAGTTAGTTGGAGTTGGTGCGAGTGTGGAGAGAGATCAGTCGGCACCGGAACAGACGGCACCCCAGGCGGGGTTTGGCTCTCAAACTGAACGTCTGTTTTTTTATTGGAAAGCCAAGAACAGAATAAGTATTCGGGGATCATGCACTGCTCCTCAGAGTACTTGGGCATTTCGTACTGTGAATACTTCAATACTCGGAGTAATTCAGGGTTTTATATTCCGACGTACGAGTATTACTCGGAGCATTTCAGGGTGATATACGGCAGGGGCCGTGTTCTGGCAGCGCGAGGGAGGGGTCGACACTAGGTGCAACAGCCAAAAGCTCGGGGCTGGTCTGGGTGATAGGGCCACTCATTTGTGACAGAGGACACTTTCCCCGAATTATATGCTGGGTTTTCGGTGTTTTTTCACACCTTCCGTGTTATATATTTTTTCTCGTTTTTTATACGACTCAACTTTCAATTTCCCATGCATCTACCTCGCCCCCCCCGTGCGGGTGACTCGGCGATGGTTTTTCGTTGGTGATTTCTTCCTGCCCCTTAAGCCTACGTCTTCCTTTTTTTTTTGCGTACGTTGCCGGCTTCGTTGCCTTGCCGTTCAGAGGTGTGGGAGTGGGTTTTGAGGAGCCGTACCTTCGACTCATGTTCTAGCTCGTGGAATCGGGGTTTCCACTGATTTCCCATAATTCTGCATATACGGCTCATCAGAGTGGGCTAATGCTATGATACTGCTTTGTATGCGGATGAACGCCCGGTAATTACCTGGGTTCAGGCACTGGGATCGTATTTGTAGCACTTGGAAGGTGTATCTTAGGTGGAAACCAGGGGTTTTCCAGAGAGCCACGAGCGTTGTCCCAGTCTCCGCCGTGCACGAAAGGAATATTTCTTCTATCTCTAAGCAAGCAACACATACATGTGAGTATCAATGAGTACCGGCGTAATAGGCAGACCTGCACAGGGATGGCAAAGTATCCCGCTGTCCGCATGATCATAACAACAAGGTACTCCGGGTTAGAGCATCACTCGGAGTATCTTACTTTACATGATGGAGTATTCCTGGGTTCAATACTCGCGATACTCGGAGTACTCCAAGTAATTTAGATGTGTGTACTCCTGGTACTGCTTGTATTCGAGTATAAGTACTGCTTACACTCCCAGTACTCGGAGCATTTGGGCCTTCAGTACTGCTCATATTCTCCAAGTACTCCGAGTATTTAGTCCACCAGGACTCGAATACTCGGAGTACTCGGACTACGAAAATTGCGCGATACTCGGAGCATCTGCGAAATACTCCCTGTAAGTGTTGCAGCAGATCTTGACGTACCAACCAGCACAGAGTACGTACTACGTACGTGTTTGTCAGTGGGTCTCACTATTGTGCATGTTATTGGCCTCTTCTGCTCTTGATATTCGAAAAACGCATCATGCACACACCTGTAAGATTGCAGAGGGTGGGCCAATAACGCAGGAGGTAATGTTCGTGGTTTTTGTAGGCAGGCTAGCGAGGGGGGCCTTTTGACCCTACAGCTCTTAGTTTATTAAATCGGTGGGACGAAATACATATATGCACGAGGATCGAAAGAGACGAACTTACATGTCTGTACTCCACAGAGGATTGGAAAGTAAAAGTGAACTACTTTTCGTCTTGAAGTTGATGCGAATCGGGCGTCTCGCGTTGCTTTTAATAGACTACTGAAAAGTAGCGATGGTGCACCAGACTCTTTTACACAGCCTACTATTATTAATATTATTATACTGGGAGGGGGGGAATGACGAAAGTGACTGAAGTTGATGCAGGCGTTTTCGTGTTGCTAGACTACTAAAAAGTAGTGATGGTGCATCAGACTCTTTTACACAGCCTACTATTATTATTAATATTATTATACTGGAAGAGGGGGAATGACGAAAGAGACAGATCTAGTAGATAATCGTTCCCATTGACGACACACAGCAGCACCAGTGGTCTGCGGCGGGGTTTCTTGACATGTATGTGTAGCGCTTGTACGCACGACGGTTACAGAGTAGTCAACACTCTCTAAACAAGTTCATGGGCCAGCAACATTTCCGACCGAACGCGTACTGCAGTAAACTCGTAATATGATTTGGTATACGATCCAAACCCCCAACCCAAGTACAACTCGGTGTAGTCTAAACTCGCAGCTACAACCCTTCAACAGCAGTAATAATAATGTCGGCAGCGTGGAGGAGCACCCCGATCAAGCACGCGCGACTCAACCGACAGCCTCTCGTATTATTAATAATAGCAGTAAGTCAGTGATTTCGTGTGCCCGAACTCCGAAAATGATTAATTACTAAGACGGAAAATAAGTAATTACTCTAATTCTCGTCTTATAATAAGTATATACCTGGTACAATATTATTGTGTATAGGCCTACAGCACAACAGTATATATATAGTAGTATATGCCCGGTATCTCGTACCTGTGGTACAAAATCACATGATCTCATACGAAACAGCGAAACAAGTGTCGTCCCTCTCACGTTTCTGTCGTCGAATCCAAACTTCACACTGCAACGCGTACATGACGGTAATGCAGGCTTCTGACTGACATTACTCACTTTAGAAGACCGCGCTTCGCTATCCCAACCGGTGGACTCTCCTCTTGGTGGTAGCTTGACTGCGACGCCCCCCTCCCAGAATACACACACACTAGATCCCCTCATTACCAATCCTTCGGCAAGCTCTACTGTTTTTGTCTCGAAGATGCAAATTAGACTTTAGTTGGCCAGTGAGAAACTCGTTGCCGTGGAGAACATCTTGGATTCAGAGAGCTTGCTATTCTTGTGAACTGCTTGTTTCTTCTTTGTTTCCTTCCGTATCTCTAGTGTATAGAATGTGTATGTCGTGCCTGTCGCATCCAGTATGCTAATATGGCATTGCATTGCCCACTCACTGATTGCTGTGCTTACGGCATACCTGGTATGCGGTAACGTTGTATCTCTGTGGCGTAGCTTTGTGACCACATAGCTTGTATCTGTTCCAGGATTGAAGAATCGTGGTTGTGCTGGATGTCGACGGGTAGAAATAACGGTTCAATGTGGAGAACACACACACACCTGCCTGATGCGATATCATAATATATGTTATGTTGATACATGGTATGATGGTAACCGCAGCCTCTCGTCTTATTAGTAGTGGTAAGTAAGCGAATCACTTTCTTTCGTCTTGAAGTTTATACGAATAAGACTTGAGTTGGTCAGTGAAAAACATATGGTGGGTTGTTCACACATCATCATTCGACAGATAGATTGACATGTTTTCTCTACTGCCGGATATTTCCGAGTAGTACCGAAACATACGCACGACAAGGATCGCAAGAGCGAAGTGAAAAGTAATTCACTGCTGCTGGCCCCGTACCGCCGTTGTTTTCGTCTGCTGGCGGCGCAATTTGTGTTTCCTCGTCGCAAAGTGTCAACACACTGCTGCTGATAAAGATCAGCTCATTTCATGCGACGACAGACGCTTGGTCTCGACATAGACTCAGCCCACGGCCAACCCGCTTCGTAGCCAACCCGCTTCGCGGCGGGCAAGGGCAACTAGTATAGATGACCGTCTCGAAGAAATCAGGTGGGTCGATACTCTAGGGGGCAAGAGCTTGCCGGCGGCGTCCTACGGTATCCTCCCAAAACCTGAAAAAAGCCAATTCTTTGCCATTCGAGACGGATAGAGCTTTTTTTTCATACATCTCCCCGAATTACCTCTATTTCCAGTAGAATCTCGTTCAAAATCAATTCTCGTACTGCGTTACTACTGCAACTGCTTATATTACAACAACAACTGCTACTACTATTAATACTGCTGCTGCTACTATTAATATTACAACAACAACTGCTATCGATACTACAGCGGCCAGTAATTTTTCATCGTACGCCTGACCAGAGCCCGCCACACGTCACCGGCCATTGTGTGGTGGTGTCGCTGCTCGGATTCACCGGGCGCGCGCAGACGCGAGCAAACGCCGAGACCAATTTTCTGTTGTTGTGGTCTGGTGCCGCCAAGAGACGCACTGGGTGCGCTGCGCTGCGCGTAGGACCCAAGCGTCCGAGCCAACTCTGACTGCCTTTCTTCGGTCTGGCGGCGGAGATACGTGCCGAGTCAACTCGTCTTGGTATTTAGTACTTCACTATAAGACTGACTGCAACTACTACTGCTGCTGCTGCTGCTGCTGCTGCTGCTGCTGTTGCTGCTGTGCCGCCGCTACTGTATGTAGCCTACGAGTACGTATCCACCGAGAGATGCGCGCCGCGTGCGCTTTTCTTGACACCCAAACCCGCGCCAGCCAACTGTTGTAATGGCCACGGAGAGATGCGCCCCCCGCTAACCGCGTCGGGTGTTGCTGCTGTGCCGCTGCTGCTATAGTTTACGAGTACGTCTCCACCGAAAGGTGCGCGCCGCGTGCGCTTTTCTAGGTACCCAAACCCGCGCCAGCCGACTGTTGTAGCGGCCAAGGAGAAATGCGCCCCCTGCTGACCGCGCGTCGGGCGCGAAGCAACGACGCTATATAGTTGCGTCACCATCCAACTCATCGATGATTCTGCTGATGCTTGTTGTTGTGGAGAGCATCTTGGATTCAGAGAGCTTGCTCTTCTTGTGTACCTACCCGGTGTGATATCATAATATGTTGGTACATGGGAGATGGTACTGCTCGGCTTGATATATAATACATGGAACAAACACGGTATGGGATACCTGGTATGGGATATGTTGGTGGTATGGTATATGGAAATATGGGAAAACCGTCTCATGTGGTAAGGTATGTGTTGACGGTATGGGACGGGAAATACACAGCAGTATATATGGTATGGTACGCTTGCGGTTGGGTACCATGGTACGATGTGGTGGATGTATTATATGGCTAAAATTACCTGGTGGTATGGTATGTTTCAATAAATAAGGTCCGTAAGGGTCGGATACGTCGTACGAATATAATTTGTAACGAGCTTAAATATCGGCCATTGGTTCGAAAATATAAGCCTTGCGGACAGACAGACAGACAGACAGACAGACTTGTATTTACCAAAACAAAGGCTCAGTTCTACAAACTTCAGAATACATTAAGAGAATGACACACTTATGATTAGCATCGGGAGTGCTGTATACCTCACCGCAAACGGAGTTCCGGAACACCCCCGACGCGCGACGGCTACTCGAATTCACAATTTACAACCCGCAGACCTCTCTCCCGAGAACAAATGTACCGGTTGACGGTCTAGTTTTGACCCGTCAAGGCCTCTTTTGACATAACGAACAATTAGTGTGGGATTCCCCTGATGACTTCCTTGAAGGCGTGGGTAAGAGTGCCGCCAGCCGGCTGTTTTCCCTATTGGAGACGTACATGGGTGGAGAGACCGCGGTTCCCATATTCTTGTGGTTGTGCCTGGGGTCTCAAAAGGGTATCCCTCAGTCCCTAAATACCGTCCGTATATTATTTTAGAATCAAAACGTTCCTCATATTTATTTAGAGAAAGAGCGGTACACGCATTTAGTTAGAGAAAGAGTGTACACGATAGGCCTGTGAGTTGGCTGACTATCAACTGCCGACTAATTATTAATTGGGTAGGTAATACAGATACAGCAGTTGCGTGAGGCACATTTGCGGAGTTCTATATGTGTCTTTGAAGCGTATCTCGCTGGCGCGTTCGTGGCTCCGATCGCGTAATTTGTTGTATTAATGGTGTCCACGAAGAAAAAAAAAAAGTCAGTTAATAAGCAAAATTCGCCACACCCAACGAACAACTAACCCTGTAGTCCAACAATCTCACAGCCTTACCCAAAAATAGGGTGAATCTGCTTCGTATCATAACAGCAAAAACCAGGCGCGGCGCAAAGTCAAGCAACCGCGGGGAATACCTGGTACCTGGTACGCGGCAGCTATGTCAGTTTTAAAAATGAAGCTGTAACACTGAAAATAAAAATCAGAATAAATAACAAACACCGGCGAGAAGCCGACATATACAAAAGAAAGGCAAAGACGTGCCAATCGATGCAACGATAAATGCATACCAGGTGCTAGTATTGTCATGGTCACAAAGCGACATACCATCTCTCCTTCTCACCCTTCTCACCCTTCTTTCCTTCTGAACATGCTGCGAAACGAAAAGGAGATGGAACCAAGCCAACCCAACCCGACCCAACCCACCCAAAAACGAGCCAGCCTAAACAAAACCAAGCCAAGCCAGAACAGACTCAATCAACCCAAACCAAGATCAAACCAAACAAAAAAAACGCCCGGAAAGCGCCGTTTGTACTGCGTTTACCGCCAGACTACCATGAAACGAGACGCTCAGCACAAAGAGAAGTAGCAACCAATGAACAACGAATCTAAAACGAGGGAGAAATAAATGGGCCAGCCGTTTAGCCGCACTTCGCAACCGCCTCCTCTTCCACTTCGTGAAGGTTTAGACCCTGCCTGGTAGTCACGTCAGTCAGCGGTCAGCAGGAACAGCGGCAGCAGCATCGGCAGCAGCACCGGCAACATCATCGTCGTCCATCAACGAAAAGTCAGCTACTATGTTACCCCGGCAGGCGATTTTGTTGTAAGTTACAAATATATATATATACTTCGTATATTATATATATATATTCAACTTGAAAAAGGCAATTCATTCTCTCCTCATAACTATTACGCGGAAACCGACTCTCTCCTGTACCAAGTACTTGTAGAAAAAAAATGACTTTTTGCGTATGTGCTAAAGGCGACGCATCGCACTCGAAACAAAAACGCACAAACACGACCATATCAGAAGGACGAAAAACAAATGCACGTGCACGCCCAGACACGGCCAAACATAAATCAGGGTACATACACACCATACGTCAATACGTAGACAAGCAGAAGATAAACGATTTCCACGCTCTCGCTTACTCACTCACTCACGCGCGCAATAAATGTCATTATACAGTAGTGTAAAACTCCTGCCCCTCAAAAACAACAAACGTAAACCCTCTCACCATCACCGCATCCATTAAAATACTACGTACACCGAAGGTATGCTATAATACCAGGTATATTGATATAGTAACTTAGCTCGGCCTGCCTCGAAGGCACAATGCACGCACCACCGTACAGCCCTGCCACTAAAGCAACCGGCTGTACTCTACAGCGGAATGTCACAAGAATACAACATTGACGAAACACAAAATTCCAGCATTACAACCTCGCATGATTCTCGAGCCCCCAACCTCCCACGTTTCGTAAGCTTCCCGAAACTTTCAACACTCCATGCAGGTTGTACGACTCCCACCCGGAAATATGAGCTAGATCATACTGGTACAGATCAGGAAACACATCTGCCCTGAAAGAACTAGATCATGACGATGACCTGTCCGGGATGCGCAAAGTTTCCCAACCCAAACTTCCGAATCTTCCAATACTTCAAGGACTCCACAGACTAAAGCTTCCGAGCCTCCGAGTTTCCAACACCTTTCAACCCGAATTTCCCAAGCTTTGAAGCTTGCAAAGCTCCAAAACTCAGAGTACAGTCGGACCGGGCCCGTCGCATCGCCGGCTCCGCTGCAGGACTAGGTTATTTTGCGTCGACATTTCGTGCCGAGTTTGAGACAACACTTCGCGCAGGGCTCCGCAAGAAACAGCCGCGGGCGCGCTTGGGTCTGCCCCCTATACATCCCACGCAAGAGAAAAAAAAAAAACAGAAAATAGAAGGAAGACAGGAAAAAAACGTAAAAGGCACCCAAAACCTTCCCGCTCTCGGTGGCGTTATGGTGACACCTCAACCTCCTCGCCCCCCGTCTGACCCTCGGGCCCCCATTTTCGTTCTCGTTCTAAACCCGGCATTGAGCACAACAAGGGCCACGCGCCAACCGAGCGACTGGCTTTGCAACCAACAAGAAGCGCGTGCCAAGATGAGGCTAAAAATATGCAAACATGGCGTGTGGGGGTAGGGTGGTTAGGGGGGTGGCAGCAGGCAGAAGCCACGCCAGCAGTCTGGGAAAGCTTCAACGTCGGAGGCGACACGCGAGCAGAGGCTCGCCACACGCTCCACTATGTATGGGGAAAAATCGTACTGTCGCTATAGACCCAGCTTCCGAACAACAAAAAACTCAACAAAAAACTCGCCCGGTGCATCACAGCGCCGGGCGCAGCATGAGCTGGGTCAACGACGGTACCTCCACATTTTCTTTTCTCCGGACCTGCATCCATCAGCGAGAGACAAGCACCCACGAAGAGACAAATTAGAGGAGAGGGTGAGAGAGGCGCACGTGCGCAATGCCACAGATACGAAGACAAAAAGACGAACAGACACAGACATGTAACACACGACCAGACATGTCAACTAGTAGTTTGAAAAGGGGTCAACCTAGCTCAACGACTCGCTCGGTCGCAACGAGCCAACGAAACCAATCAATTGGCCGAGACCGATCATTTCAACGCAATAACTCGAACGGCCTTGACGGACCATATCAACCAAACAATTGACCGGGAGCCGGGAGCGACCAAACATCCGAACCGACCATCCGAATAGGTCGACCAGAGTCATCCCAACCAATGAGTCGACAGGCCGCGACCAACCACCAAACCCAGACAAACGACTGGCCCCGACCAAACACCATAACCAACCAAGCGATTTACCGCGACCGTCTCAGCCAACCGACCAAGGGATCGGCCGCAACCAACCATCTCACCCAAATCAATCGACTGGTCGCGACCAACAAATCTCAATCCCAACCAATGAGTCGACAAGCCGTGACCGACCACCACAACCAATCAAACGACTGGCCGCCAACAACCACTACAACGAATCAAGCGATTGGCCGCGACCGACCATCTCAACCACCTCAACCAGTCGACCAACTATAACAACCACGCAATCGATTGGCCGAACCAACCAACGCTGTCAACCCCCGCCCCCGCCCCCCCCGTTCAATTGTATTCAGCGATGAAATATCTAGGGTTGCTTAGAGCTCCAGGGACATACTAGGATCTCAACCTAATATATCTCCAGTAGCTCAATCGATTAGCCGAGGCCCACCAAATTTGAAAGTTGTTGACCCCTCTCCCGCAAATTTCAATAATGTTGACAACAACAAAAAACAAAAAATGGTCACCTGCAGCTCCAGATACATGAGCTCTCCATCTTCTATCTTCACAGCGGCGGCGGCCGGGATAAGAACACCGGGAGACAGAACTCGCGGGTCCGAGAAATTGTTGAAGTACCTGCGCGGTCGAATTCAGCGCCAACCGACATAGAGATCGCGCCGCATAAAATCAACGTAAAAGAGCACCGTGTCGAGGGTTCCGCGTTTCTGCGCGAAAATCACAGTGACATCACTTGCAAAGATACACATTTTGGATGAAATCAGTGTTTTCCATTCCATCTATTAGTACTACATTTGCCGTTTGCCCTAATACTTCAGCTCCCTGCCTTTTGTACTTTTAACTCAGATACGGGGTCACATAGCGGGTACTCCTCCCCCCTCCCTCCCCGCCACGGTGAGTGCCTTTGTTTTTTATGGCGCAAGGAGATTTCAGCATTCCCCCCCCTCATCGACCCGCGCGTCGAAATTGTGCGGCTGTCGCTAGGATCTCGCGCAACAAGTTATGGGTAACTGTCGCCAACTTCTGTGTGTTTTCGTGGATGGAGGACAATAGTTGTTGTCCTACTGTAGTTTTTCAATTCTGGCGGCCGTTTCATCCCATTTTGTTTCCATGTATATGCAAAGCACCAGGTAGATACTGGTATAGGGAATCATTTGGTTTAGGTAAGCGTCATTCTATTCCATTCCAATTCCAACTATGTTCCATCCACACTAGTTTTTCGTCGTCGCGCAAAAGATGCAACGCCACTTGAACCGCGATGAACTCCACGGTTGGACGAGCGACTCGGGCAGTCGAACCGTTAGTACCGTTCCCGTACCATTACACTCACTGCACCGTTACCGTGTACCTGGTACATCGTTACCGCACTGTCACCTTACTGTTACATCACCGCTATCGTACAGTCGCCGCGCCGCCACCGGGTCGTTACCGTATCGTTACCGTACCGGTATATTACCGTTACCGTACCGTCGCCTCGCCGCTGCCGTATCGCTACCGTACAGCCATCGTTGTTCCCGTACAGTTACGATACCGTTACCGTACCGTCGGGTCGTTACCGTATTGTTACCTTGCAGCCACCGTGCTGTTACCGTATATTCCGTCACCATTTGTACCGTTACCGTACAGTTACCGTCCACAATGTGCCCTCTCTTACTCACTTGATGGTGCCGTCGAAGTCCATCATCATCAGGTGCTCCTTGCTCAGGTGTAGTATCGCCATCGAAACGCGGAAAAAAACCTGCTCGAGGAAAAAAACAGGGCAACACACACGTTCATACGTATCATAGGAACGCACTTTACCGAACAGGAACGAAAGAGGTGAAAGAGGGCCATACCCCCAGAAAAAAGTACTACGACAAACACGAACAAGACAGAAAACATGTACCACCAGCCACAAAAAAAAACAGCCCCCTCTGCATGTGCACAGTCAGACGCAGTGAGACAAGTATATCAAGTGCTCTGTAGTTACATACATTTCGAGAGTAGGAAGGGTAGGTAGCCCTCTGTTTTCGTACAAATACATGGATCACAATATACTCGTATAGGTGCTGATGGTCTCTCGTTGAAGTTGCTGTTGTTTCGCACAGCAGTAGTAATTTATAACCGTCCAGGTCAACTCGGGTATTTTATTCCGCTCAGCTAATTTCTAAAATGGCGGTTGTCACAGAGCGCCTTCCCTTCTCCTCGCCCCTCCGGTATAATACAAACAAGTACATGCTTTGATTTTTGGGGCGCAGTAGGGTACATCCAGCCAAACAAACAAATACCTGGTACATCATACACCAACTCAAAAGGGCTGTAGCTTGACCACAACTATCAGCCGCCGACTGCGTATAATAGTTATTCTAGTTGGCTTATAATAAAAGGTACTGCAGGTTTTTACTTTTCGCGTGCCGAGTATCCCCGACCGTAACCGGTAGGCATCTTTGCGTCCGACTCGCGCGCGTTTCTCTTGTGGCTTGATGTTTGTGTGTTGCTGGTAGATGTGAATTTAGTTGCCGGTAGTTTGGTCAACTTCGCCACATAAGTATTATTATTACCCAAGACTGTTCAACGGGTCCGGTCAAACCTCGCGGGTCAGGCCAGGTCGGGTCGAGTCGGGTAAAAAAGGGTGACCCGACCCGTCCCGACCCGTGAGAATTGAAAAACAAACCTTGACCCAACCCGACCGGACCAGACCGGACCCGTGAGATTAAAAAAACAAACTGACCCGACCCATGACCCGTGAAGAGTCCCGCTACTCTTATATACCGGCACAACATACTAGGTGTATACTGTAACTAATTACTAAATATGCTGTTACCAGTAATATATACCAGGTATAATCAGCCGTGAACTTCCGTCAGCTCACCGCCCTACGACTCATACCCTAGCGCTTGCAGTGTCCGCATAAGTCGGTGCCACCTGGGGCTCCAAGAACCCCGAACGGAAATCAGCGAGTGCAGTCGGGGTGCGATAGTCGATCAGTTAAGAGACTACTCCCCCCCCCCCCTCTAAATCTGGATGGGTTGGCGTCGAGTGACGACGACGCTGTAAAACAAGTCACCAGACACTAGACATGCAA
>JBBMHQ010135298.1:0-17144 GCA_037834295.1 Postelsia palmaeformis
GGGGGTGTACTCGATAGGAGGTATGTACTCGATCGCATGCATGGCCGTAGTCGTATGGGGGGGGGAGAGGGGGGGGGAGGGGGAGGAACTACCCGAAGGGTCGGCGAGGGGAACATAAACAGCGGCAGCGGTAGCAGTAAGAGCAGCAACCGCAAAGTCTTAGACGTGCAACCATACAGCTGGGGGGGCGGGAGAAAGGCGTCGTTCATAGACTGTGGGCAAAGAGCACCCTTCGTAAGCACAGAAACACGACACAACCTACCACTCCTGCGTACACAACGTATGTAAGGAAAGCAACAAAAAATGAAAGCTTAGTTACACCGACGCCAAACACCCCCAACACCGCCTACACCGAAAAAAACTAACTCGCTCAGCCGAAAACCAAACGAAGCCTTTTCTGCCGAAGCCGGCCGAATGCCTTAGCCACAACCGAACGGAAGCAACTCTCTCGGCTAAAACCGAACCGAACCAATCCTTCGTCAGAACGGAACCGAACAAACCACATCCAACCGAACAAACCACATCCGCTAGAACAAGAACCGAACTAAACTAATCATTTCCGCCGAAACCAACAAACCACTTTCGCCAAAGCCGAACCAAGCCGAACTCAACCGAACCGAACCCAAACCGCAACGAACCGCGACAAACCGAAATGGAACGAACATAATCAGCCCCCTTTGTCAAAACCGAGCCGCATCGAAGCAATTACCTCCTCCAGAGCTGAGTTGACCTAACCTCCCTTGGCTAGAATCTAAAAAGAAACACCGAACCGAACATATCGTCAAACAATCAATCACGACCGCTAGAACTGGAAAAAGAAGAGACCACCTCCACCGCCGAACAAATACCCTTCAGCACAAAATAACCGAACCAACCACCTTCGCCAGAACCAAACAGACTCCAACCGAACTGAACTGAACCGAACCGAAGCGAGACCAACCCAGCCGAACCAATTACCTTCGCTGGAGCCAGTATCGTCTCCAACCCTCACCCAGCCCTCTTCGAAGGATCTCTTGCACAGGTCGTAAGCCTCCTTTGCCGACAAGTCCATCTTGAGCACGGCTTCGCGGGCCAAGTCTCGCACCTTCGTATAACAAAAAAACAACAACAACAACAACAACAACAACAAAAAGAGAGCAAATAATGTGACAGAATACAGCGGCAGTGGACCCTCTACATACTACTGCCGACAATTTTTCAGGCCAGCAAGTATAGCGGCAATGTATACAGCGGACGCCGGCACTATTCTGGACATTGCCAAACTGACTATATCCCATATGTATAATTGCCCAGTGATTTCATCGACATGATATCGGAAACCGGCATTATCAAGGGACCCCTGCTGTTTGTTGCAGCGCACTTATCGGCCAGACCACGGACTAGATCACCTGGTACGCAAAACCTGCCGACACCATTAGTTTCGCGGGGTTTGTATGGTATAGATTCAACCCAGGAAAAATGTGCTACTGTAGATCACACAGATCATACAGATCACGCAGGTCATACATATCATATAGATCAGACAAATCATACAGATCACACAGATATATAGATAAACATATCATACGGATAAACACCTCACACAGATCATACAGATCATGCAGATCATACAGATCATACAGATCTAGAATATATATATCTGCCCCGAAAAGACCCAGGACACGAAGAGGGTATCGATGGTCTCTCCGATTTTTGCGGTCATGGCATCGAGTCGAAAACAACAAGGGTAAGTCTTATTTCTTACACTATACACCGTTGGATACCACACCGAAATTCCAAAGTTTCGATATATCTTCAGACGTCGAATATCGAGTCTTTCGATATATCGTATGGGGTCTGATATTGGAACGTTACAGCACGTATGAGCAGCAGTAGCACCGAGTCGAAAAAAAGCAGGGCAATGTCTTGTTAGTTTATCATACTCCGATATCGTATATATATTCAAAAGTTAGCGATACATCTAAACGTCCAAATGTCGACCGTCGACCCCTGGGAAGACCGCACAGAGTCTACCGATCACCGAAGCGTTACAAGACGTAGCGCGAAGCACCGAGGGGAAAAGGCCATGATCGAGTCTTGCACTCGGATGTCATCTGATGTAGTATCGGATATCGAAGCTTGTAAGCTTGGAGACCGATATATTGGATATCACAGCGAAACTTGGAGGTTCCGATACGTCCAAATGAAAAACATTGCATACTCCACGTATAGGTCCATATCGGATAGAAAGCGTTTCGCCAATTGTCCGCACGTTTGTAGAGTTGACACTTCAGCGTAATAATAGCATAGTAGCACTATTAATATGAAGAAGAGACAAAAATAGGGTATACACAATCATAATGATGGATACAGTATCGAGAATTCGAAAGAAAAAAGAGTTACGTGTCCGCATGCTCCATCCCACACATCTATCTCGAAGTTAGACTTTCGGTGCGTGGAGAGCCTTTCGGGAGCCCTTCGCTCGCCATGCCCTCGCATCCCCCATATGGAATTGAATTTTTGTGAGATGCTGAATAAAAATCTCGGGTCGTGAGGCGCAGTTTATTGGTATCGTATCGATTTGATCGTTCGCTTATCGATATGGTACGGATAGTGAGCCTTCCGTGAAATGATATCGTATCGATCAGATTCTTCGTGTATCGATACCATATCTATTTTACTCCTCGCTCATCGATATCGTGTCGTTTCGATTCTTCGGTTATCGACATCGTATCGACATCGATTACTGTCCGACACACATCCGTAGTTGGCATACAGTAAGGGCCATTAATATCGAATACTTTTTTGCAGAGTTTCAAGATTTTCGCGATTGGTGCAATAGTATCAACCTACGGAGGCGTTCTGTCACAGTTAGTGCATTTCAAGAGAGGGCAAGATATCTGGAACGCTCAGCGTTCACAAACTGAAGACCAGATGTCTGGGAAAATCTGGAAATCGAGCCCACAAGGGTCATACATGCGACAGCAACGGTTCCAACATTGACACATCGACACCAAGCCAAGCACGAAAGCAGGCAAAACAAAAATGAAGTTGCGTCTCGCCAGCAGGCAAACTAACTTTCCATCAACGCAGACACAAAACAAGCAGATGATCGGGTGACTCACAGCTGCCACCCACCACGGGGAAACATTGCAGCCTGAACCAGGCATGGGCGCACGGATACAAGAGGATACATTGTTTTTGAGTCCCTCGTGCGGGTCCTGATGAATTTAGTTGTGCACCCGGTAGTACATTGCTGCAGTATCCTGACACGTACGTACCCGGCGCCTGGTGCATATCAGGGTGTGTATTTACTGCGTTTACCCGTGAAATAGACATTATATCGAAGCGATAAACGGCAAAAAAAAAACACCCAAGGCTGCACTAGACGGAAATTCACACGGGGATGATTTCGACACCAAAATATACACCAAGACCAGCCGTCACGAATGTCTACAGTGCAGTGCAGTGCACACAGCACAGTACGGCGTAGAGAATACCGCAAAAAAGAAAAAATATAACGGGAGAGGCATCTGGTAATTTTTGTGTCATCATGCTCGTTGCGAATCGGATATCACAAAACCCACCAGAGGAAAGAAGAAATCCCGACAACATAAGAGTGGTGAAAAACGGAATATGACTTTGCCTCGGAAAAGCTTTTATTGAAGGGTTCAAATAAAATAGGACCTACGGTAGGCACAAAAACCTACCTGGTATATATGAAACTATTTTTACTCAAAATATTCGGTCCTATTCACTATGGTCCTCCGTATTTGTTTGATCCGCGGTTAGGGCGTTGTCCGGCCTTCTTGTGCAGAAGTTATTTGCCGCTGGAGGTTTCTGCCGCACACTTTACCCTCGAGGGATCTAGCCCATCCAGAGCGCACGCGCGCGCGCACAAGCGGAGCGGGGCTGGCTGAAACGCGTCTGCAACTGCACCTACGGTATGTTTTGGGAGACTTTAGACTTACATTCCACGGAATCAGAGTCGAGCACGTTTGGCAAAGCAGCAATCAGTGCGAGGGTCCTCAACCGTTCCACTACGAGCCCACATGCTGCATGCAACCACTTCAAAAACACAATGTTGGGACGACTTACATTGATTACTCAAAGCCCTTTGAATGTAAACCGCAGTCCCGATCACGGGAAAAATCTCTCCAATTCGAAGTGGCTAGTTCCAAAACGGGACCCCACTATCAAAAAAAGACTCCAAGTAAACCCTCGGGGGGCTTATGAGGGGAAACTTGATCGCCAACACTTCAGACCCACAGCAAAGGTCCAGGGTAAGATGAGAAGATATAACTATTACGGAGGGCCATACTGCAGAAAATACCGGTGAGATCTACGGTACACACAAAAACTTATATGTCCACCTATTTTTACCGACAATATTCCGTTCTGTTTACTATGGCCCCCCGTATTGCTTGATGTTCGGGGTACAATGGCAAAGAGCCGCACGGCACGAGCGCAACAGCATTATCCTCCCCGTACATACTGCTGGGCGCTCACTCGCGCTCCTTGTGGACGGTCGTTACCGTCGAACCTATCAATATCTCGATCGATATCGAGGACTTGTCGACGCCTCTTGGCAACTGCAGCAGCATCTATCTACGTTCGAACCTTGAGATGGAATGGAATCAGAATTGGAAACATCGGATTATGGAGAAGAATAAAACGGTTTCCCAACGAAACCCGTGTGGTGAATCAAGCTACTTGTACTTTATGCTCAAACGCTTTCCAGCACCCCAAAAGAAGGACCATTCATAGCTCGCTCGAAATCGAGATCAGACTCGTGAACACTTCTTTGTAACTGCTGTATCTATCTCGTGAACACTTCTTTGTAACTGCTGTATCTATCAGTATGCCTCGGGGGCAAACAAACAGACAATCCATGGAACAAGAGTTAGATAGTTAGGCATGGTGGATCAACGGTTAACCGTTGAACAACGAAGCCCACCTGTTGCATGAAACTACTGGCAGCCCGTGTCAGAATGATTTTACAGTCAGAGCAGAAATAGATATGTATAGTTCGCTCGAAACACAACAGGAATTGTTGAGGCCCATTTGAAACTGCACTTAAGTTTTGGAGGCAGACATACAATCCACGGAATCTTTGGGAGATGCGAAATATTGCAAAAGTGAAGTTGTTGGCCGTTTTACAGCGAAACCCGCTTATTCTAGATACATACCTGTACCTGCTTGGAAAAAACGTCAGACAGAATGATAGTGTACTGAAACGGCCGGCATATTCGAAAGCACGATCGGACATGTGAATACCTCTTCGCAACTGCAAATAAATAGCCGTACGAACGTATGGGGACAAATTGAACAATCTATGGAACATAGACTTGGAGATTTTTACATGGCAAGGCCGCCACGTACTGAGGGAGGGCTGTTTGGGTTTAGAAGAAAAAAAAGGGGGCGGGGGGGAAAGAACAACAAGAGAAATGCCGCCGCGTTCAAACACACAGCAACAAAGCTTCCAAAGCCGCAGCAGGACATCGATCACGGCCGATTCGACGCGGCTTGGGGCGAAAGAACGCCCACGCGGTACAGCCCAAGCTCGCTCGCTTCCGTAGACGGCACGTTGGCGAGTGTCGGTCGCGGGCGTACCGCTCTCGCAAAAACCAAAATGATGTAGACACACAGCGGCGCGCAATGCACGGCAGACAGACAAGGCAAGCCTAGTTTCGAAACGGGGAGTCTGTACGCACTCCCGCGCGCTAAGGAAAAGGCATTTTCGGCATGTATCTAGACAACCTCATCAAAACAAACGGCCTCATCACAACGAAACCCACGAAGATGAGGAGTGCTGGATCGGTGTACGAGACCTAGAGGCAGGGTAAAACCTAGAGGCAGGGTGACAAACCCCTTCACAGCAAATCGTCTATTTCAGGGACAAACCACGCGGAAAAATACCGAAATACCACTCCGAATGGAAATGAAAGGACCGTTTATACAAAAATATCAATACCAAGCGGTCCTACATCGAAGCCAAAGGACCAGATTCCGAGCCGAGGGTAGCTTACCACTCATACGACAAATAAATTACACACTGTGCAAGTCACGAATAGTAACCAACCCTAATCCTAGCACTACCTTCAGCCAATCACAGCAAGCCTAACACGACCTGCACCAATCAGACCAGAACCCGAAAAAATGGTGAGCTTTACGTACTGCCTCCGATTGTCTACAAGTCCAGTGGGGGGGGGGAGGCACATACAACTAAAACAGTGGCTTTGGAAGGAATTATTCGAGACATTTTTCCGAGTATAGATTCAGGCGCATTGCTCGGTGTTTGCACCTTCCCCATCGTCGAGAAAATAAGCGTGAAAATATTGTCCAGGGAGCAGGGGGTGTTACGTGATGATCCGTGTGATACGGTAGTGTTATGTCACCACCCGTGTCCTGCTACACTACTACCTGTGTAATACGGCAATGATCAATGAAAACCTTTGGGTCTTCACTGACTTGACTGTAGCACAGACAGCAAAAAAAAACAACTCGAAGGACAATTATGACTACACGCCGCGTCAGCAACACGAGACGACCGGCTCGGGGTAATTGAGTCCCGGGGTGGAGCTGGTGCCCGAGCCACACAAGTGCAAGCAAGTGCGGATCCGCCACGCACACCGCATGGCCATACTCAATAGCCGCCCTGCTTGCTGCTGCGTGTCTCCCGCTAGAAACCATATAACACGGGCCCTGGCACGCATACGCGCGACCGCTCCGCACCCTGTGCTACATGGTAAATACTAACGCCTTCCCGCTTCATGGTTCAGATCCTTCATAACGGACGCCCTCCCGACCTAGCTTCTCATGTTGCAAGGTGGGAACCGTATCAACCCGCACGCCCCAGACCTGGGCCGAATATGTACTATGGATGCAAATGCTGCGTAGCGTCTAAGAACGTCAGGTTAAGGGTTCAAACGATCTACCGTAAAGATCACCAGCTATCAATCTGACGTGAAGTTATGTTTGTCATAATCATGGTCGACTGTCGAATCCCGCAGTCTCCTCCATCACCCTCGCCCCGACCCGCAGCACCGGAAACACGATCAGCCCCGGAACATAAACCTGCAAAGCCATGGAAGGCTTTGTGACTAAAGCTCAAAGAGAGCTGATTGATCTGTGCGGTTGCCGTACTATAGGGCATAGAAGAAAGATGGGCGAGTAAAAAAGGCTGACCCGATCGCTCCCTTGCTCGCGGCGCCGATACGTCCGTGAGCGGCCACGTCTACCCTTGCCCAGCGAGAGCTGTCTGGGATATAGTGCGCTGATTATTTTTTTAAGAGGAAGCCGCAGCGAGGGTAGCTCACCATCTATGCGAGAGAAAAAAATGGTTGACACACCCCTTCAACGAGGCGAGTAAAACCAAGCATATTCGCATACCTCAGGCAATCAGCCTCGATCAAAAATGGTTAACGATAGTCCCTTTCTACGGTACGGAGGGAAAAAGGGGGAGAAATCTCTACGCGGTATAATTCAAGGCACGATCGTGCGTAGTGGGGATAAAAGCCTGCTATGTAACCTCAAGCACGGGGAACCACATTGAATAGGACCTACGTTACACACGACTCTACACTTTGCATTTTTTGCCAACAGTATTTGGTCCTATACACTATAATCTCCCGTAAAAACAGTACATGGAAGATAAAAAAAAATGTTCGAGCGAACAAAGAGGAAGAAACAAGATGCACAAATATACGAAGAGAAAAACAAAAAGAGCTGGTAAAACTACATATCCGCAAACCACACGAACGATTCTAGGGACGAAAATCCACTTGAAATTGTTGCTGAATACGCTCTGGAAATGTTCGTCGGTACTGTACGTCCATACAGCTAGCTGCCCAATCTTGGTGCCACACACCTCGTGGTATCCCGCGAGGGCCTCCGCCTGCATGGTCCTCAGCTTTCTCACTTCCCCCTCGAAGACCGACAACGCCTTGCCGCTCACTAGGTACTCCTTGCGCTCGTCCAACCCGGGCGAAACCACCGACATCTGCGGCCCCGCTTCGCCGCCACCTCCCGCGGCGTGCGGCTTATCCCTACCCCTCCCTTGCCGCACCACGCCTGTGTGACCTAGAAGGTGACCGAAGATACAAACAGTGATCCAGAGAAATCGGGCGTCAATTCATGGTCATACAATCTCGCCACTCTAAAACTCCCCCTGAAAAAAACAAAAAGGTTTTGTCAAAGCAAACGTGGCTCGTTCAGACAGCACACAGCCCCGTTCTCCAGTGGGCACGATTGTGAAAACACTAGTTGGAGCTACAGTCAGATTTGGGACTAAAAGGGATGAAAAAAGACGATGACGCTCAAAATGGGAGACTCGGGACTACTAAGCCGTCATGTGATGTGCGCCCCAAACTTGTTTACAGTCTGGGAAAGGGAGCTCCCGAGATACACGCTAAACAAGACGTTACGTCATTGCTGTGATAATTCGGCCAGCGTCGGTACGTACCCACAGCAGCAGTAGCTACATGTGAATATCACTGTACTTCAGAACTCAGCCGTTTATCAAACTCGTGAAGCCGTCAAATCTTTCAAAAATCACACAGATCACGATCTACTGCACAACATTCGGACCATAACCTGCAGTTACGCAATCTTGCGCAAGATTTGTCAATTCCAGACCCACCCCAAAAATATTTGCTACCGCTGCAGATCGCACAGATGACGCCGGCGAAATTAGCAATTACGGGGGAGCATATCAAATAGGACCTACGGTACACACAAAAACCTATATATTTCGCTATTTTTCCTTACAATATTTGGTCCCATATCGTATGGGCCTCCGTAATAGATCGTGCAGATCATACATATGGTCCAGATCGTAACCAGATCTTCCCCGAAAGACCCCGGTTACCATGACGTGGGAGCCGTGGATCTGTGCACGATATGCCAAACAATCTCGACAAGCTAGACCAAAAAAAGAAAATTATTCCCGCTGCGAAGCCTTCCATGGGATAGGGCCACAGATCAAACACAGACGTCGACTCCCACAGACATATTGTGTACGTGAAAAATGTTCAGCAGTGCGAAGATACTCGTGAATCAAACAGTTTTTCGGCATAATTGGAAATGCTGCCCACTACGAGCGGTGACTTGACCGACTATAAGTCGGCGCCTACTCCATAGTTGGCTGCGAAGCTGATGGGTAATAGTTACCTGGTGTTACTGCTGCAGTTACGCGAGGTAATTGACCAGGTTTCTTGCGCGTATTTGCGTCTGCCTGGTGCGTTCGTGGCCCGAGCGAGACCAACTTCCATTCAATTGGTACTGCCCAACTAGGCCCATGGGCTCACCGAGTTCGAGCCGCCAACAAGTCAATACTTGACTGCGTAGCTGATAAGTAATATTTATTACCCGTGCAGTTACGTGCAGTAAATGAGCGGGGTTTTTGCGGGGTTCTTTGCGTCTGACTGGTGCATTCGTGGCACGGCCTGTGTCATATGAAAAAACGTTCGAGAGGAACTCCCGTTGTCTTCACACGGCACACTATTAATAGGGTGGTGAGCTGGCCGAGTGTAAGCCGCCGACTACACACTAGTTGGCTACCTGATACCGTACCTGTAAGGTAATAAAATCAATGGTTACGTGCGGTATTTTGGCGTAGTTTCTGCGTATTTTTGCGCCTGACTGATGCTTTCGCGGCTCGGCCAACGATATTCACTAATCATAAGAGCTATGTTCGTACCAGGTACGAAGTATCCACCAGTCAGGCGGAGAATTTCGTCATCCGACGACGCCACAACCGTTCGAACAGGAAACGACCCCACCGAAAACACAAGGCTCCATTTTTAGGGGACGCTAAAAAGTTCGAATTAACCCTTTCAAGACTGCAGTCCCGTTTTGGGGACAAACCAGTCAATTCCTAAGTAATTTGTCCCCCAAGTGGGGCTGCGGTCCTCAAAGGGTTACGAAATCGCACTCAGCGGCGAGCGGTGCACTAAACCCAACGCAATAGCCTGTGCTCGATGCTGCTCAAGGGGGGTTGTCACAAAAAGGTCCTACGCACTAATACAAAGTATTGGTCCTATTGTTACTGGAAACCATAGCAAAATAGGACCAAATATTGTTGGTAAAAATATAAATATACATAAAAAAGGTTTTGTCTGTACCGTAGGTCCTATTTAAAATATGGTTCCCCGGAATACTAGGGCGGGGCACTGGCTGACTCGGTCAGTAGCGATGATGGCTGACTCAGTCAGTAGCGATTGTACTGCCGTCAGAAGCAACCAGTACACTGGATTGCAGCAGCACAATGTGCCGGTCCTCGCTCCTCTCTCCTCCCGGAGAGCGCTTTATAGGCTTCCGTGCAAATGATGCAACATGGCGTGTTTCTCGGACGTACTCGTACGTTAGACAGGAGATAAAATACCGGGGAAAAAATGCACTGACCGAGTTCACCAGTAGAGTACTACTGCCAGCAAATTACTACTGCCAGAAATTACTACTGGCAGGGCCAGTACAGTAGATTGCTACTGGCAGTGCCAGTATATTGCTACTGGCAGTGTCAGTAGATTGCTACTGGCAGTGCCAGTAGATTACACCTGGCAGTGCCAGGAGACTACTACTGGTAGTACTACTGTGCAAGCGCCCAGCCCTGGTAGCTACAGCAGCAGTACGTAGACTTCGATGGCGAACTCTTGTAGGCAGCGCGTCCGTCGCGCGCAGAGACAGCCAAGAGTATCTTAGACCGTATCAAAACCTACAAACACACTCGTAGATGGCGCGATAGGACTCCAGTGTCATCATCCGTGGTATCACGCCCAGCTTACGAAAAAAAAAGGCTTAGAAACGAGGAAAAAAAAAGTCGGTCCCACCGGAGGCGTCCGTGATAAAAAAAGGACACACCACACCCCCGACAGATGTCGAGGTCAGAATGGAAAACCGTCGCTGTGACAATTATTATGCTGTGGGATTCGCAGTGAGTTGAAAACGTCCCTTTCAGCACGTTCGCACGAGCTTTTGACCCGGAAATGTTGAAAATCGGAAATTCTCGCCTCGGCGTGTATCGGATCTCTCCCGAAGATCTATGAAGGGGTGTTTCCCGCTTCTCGGGGGGGGCGGATGCAAGAAATCGCCGTCGGCACTTTTTCGAACAAAGTGAGGTGAATAAATATGATTGCGATCTGGAATCGGATAGCAACGCAAAAAACAAAATGGAAAAGCGTCGTGAACACGGCGGTCACCCATCACTCAGGACTTGAAAATATCCCAGGTACTAGTATGTATTTCCTAAAAACCATTTTCGGATCTCTATTATAGTTTTGCTCATTTTCACTTTTGGTTGAAGTGTTCCCCCCGGCTCCTGTCTAGCGAAAAAAAATCCGCGGCGGGGCATTTTTGTTTGTTTCGGTCGCCTTTGGTGTCACAGCTTTGTATTGTTTCGTTTTTCAACCAAATACGCGAGAGTGAAAAGACGGCGACAAGACACCTAACCTCTCGTAACATGAGACGAAACAATCGGTATCACGAAAATATATGCACGATACTCCTGCTTGTGCACACAAGAAAAAACAGTTGTTCTCATGATAGGGGTTTCTGCAGACCCTTCCTATTGCTGCCGCCATGTTTTTTCTCTCGTAATTCTCGTCCCCCTTAATTTCATTCTCTCTTACTTTTTTTCTCCCTGATATTACTAGCCGTAACTCAGGCCCGGGGTCACACAAGCGGGCTCCCCTCCCCCCAACTCCCTACCCCTTTACGTATGATTCGCGTCTTCGTTTGTTTCGCGAGAAGATTTCAGTCGTTCTTCCCTCGTCGAATTTCGGTGCACGAGATATATCTACTACTGTAGAAGTCACACGTGCAGCATGTACCGCATACCAGTGCTAAAACAACAAAAAATGCCGTTTCCCTTCATTATGACACCACAAACCTCCCTAATCACTGCTGCTACGTAAAAAACAGCACTGCTGTTTCGGTACTTTCGATTACGCAGACCTTTCTTATCACTGCAGCTACGTGGACAAAAACATCGTTCCCATAATCTCGATACCACAGATTCCTCTTAGGGCCCATCTTAACAGGGAACTCTAGTTGGCAATGAAAGTTAATTTCAATGAATTTCAATTTGATTTCGAAAAAAAAACGTGTGTGGGTCCCATGAGGGAACGGCGTATTAGTTATCGATCAAAAAAGAATTTGGAAAATACATTTATTCCCCGACTAAACTTCCCCGTTAAGATTGGCCCGTACCACTGCCGCTACGGAAAAAGTACCGTTTCCACGTTTTTGATGACACATACCCTACTTAGATCGTTTTTGTAGAAGAATGTTTTTGTCCACACCTTCAAGAAGAAATTCGCGCAATTATATCTTCTTCCGAGTGTTGCTGGGTTTTTTTCAAAAAATGTGAAATATTACTTTCCTGATTTTGCGCTTCTGAAGGGTTTCACAAGTTGTGACAGAACGCCTCCGTATCTTGATGCATATGGCCGATTGTTTCCAAGGTTGGGGAATCCTGAAGAAAGAGCTCTCCGATGAGAATGGGCCTTTCAGCACAGCCGCTCCGTGAAAAAAATATGTTCGATTTTTCGACAAAACAGACCCCTCTGTCACTGCCTCTACATGAACAAAACAAAGCACGTTTCCGATTTTTCGGTACCACGGACACGACTTACTACTATCGCTCCCACAAACAAATACCCTTCCCAATTTTTCGATCCCACAGATCCGTCTCTCGTATCACTACCGCTACGTGAAAAAAAAAAACACCGTTTCCATAATGTCGATACAACAGGGCGTTTCTTATCGGAGACTTCTCCCTCCCCGTAATTTCAATACTTGCTACGCACAATAGTCTAGTCGTTAATCTTTTCCTGTTTTCGCTAGCTTTCCCTGTTTACGCTCCCAAATGCGCGAAATGTATGTTGAGTATATTTCTGCCTTCAAATTTCAAGAATTTCACAAATGTTGACAGAACGCCTCCGTATATTTTCGAAACACCAATTTCCAACATTTCCAATTTCAGTAATTCTGCAAACAGAACCCTCCGAAGCCACAGACCCCTGTCATCGCTATTGCCACGTGAAGAAAAAAAAAGTTTCCAAAAAAACGTTCGACAACACGGACACCTCCTGTCACGGCCACTGCGTCAACAACATCACACTTGGAGCGTCTACCGTACGGAGACTGACTTTTTTCTTTGCCCACGTGCCACCGGTACTCACGTCGGCCGTACTACTCACGATACGTACAATTAATGAATGGCCGCACTGCCGAAAAGGTTGAAATCCGCGCACGTTCCTTCTTGAAAAGACTTGTCGTACACAATAGCAGCGGTTTCACTCAACGGATCTAAGATTTGTCCTTCTAGTCGCCTTGCCCAAGGGTTATACGGGCGATACCGCGAATGACAACGAGGGGTTCCGTTTGCCCCGAAGAGAACTTGTCGGTCGATGCAGCACGGGTCTATAGTTCGCGAAACGAGTCCGGCGAGCGAGAACCCGCAGCAAGCCTCGTGCATACGTGGCCAAACCTTCCAAAACGCAGCAACAGCCATGGATAGGGGGGGGCGCGGGGTGCGACTGGTGGCGCCGCGGCGAAATAAACTCGAACGCTACCTCTTAGCGGTAAAACTTTTGCGACACATTCACAGTAGACGGAACAACAACAACTAAAGTACCACCGGTGGCTTCATACGCCGTCTGCAAACGCAGCAGCAGCGGCAGCAGGGCACATCTCGAGTACAAACGCTGACAAAAAGTACTTGCTCTCACGAGTCTGTGACCACAGAATACATATGTATCAGGACGGCATCGGGTACACTAATATCGGACAGAAAGAGCGATTTGATTCGAAGAAGACAAAAAAAACAAAAAACAAAAGCAACAACAACAAGAACAACGACCATACAGAAACATTGTACCAGGTACAGCAGTAGCAGAGGTTGCAGCAGAACCAGCACCAGCACCAGCACCAGCACCAGCACCGCCACCAGCAACATAAGCATCAAAGGCAAAACCGGCAGTGGCTCACTAACAACATTACGCCGGCGAAACACTACGAAAAAAGGGAGCATACTATATGGAAATCACAACCATACACGAAGATAGAAATAAAGAGGAAGAAGCGTGTTTTTTAACGGGGTCTTGCGCGGGTTCTGATTACCATTACATTGTTCGCCGTGCTGAAATACGCTGACACCAGCGTACGTGACGTTGCTCTCTCCGACTCATCCGTCGTCGGCGATCACGATGACGCTGGCGCGCGTGTGCGCTCAGCTCGCCAAATGCATTCTCCAGCCCTTCCCCCCCCCTCCCCCCAATCCCAAAACCAAGAAAAAAAATGAAAAAAACGTAACTGCTGCACCGAGGTCAGCACCGAGAGCCAACTACTCCACAATGGGAAACGAACGACTTAGCTCCTTTGAGGCCCCGAGAAAGCAACGAAAACGAAGCTAGCAGCAGTATTTGCTTGAGAGAGCAATACTGCAAGACCGGCCTGGGGGAAAAATCACTCTAATTCAAGGCAGTTTGTCCCCGAAGCGGTAATGACTGCAGTTCTCAAGAAGGGTTGAATGATATCGACTCCATCTACGTAGGACATGAGCGTGAGGGGTCAGATTACCGGCACACAGAAAAATACGATGCCCCCGTCCGGTACGACTACTTGCATCGACCATCGTGATTCGGACGTCATGTTGTAGAATATCATCAGCACCTTAATCACGCAGTGGTCGTAGCTGTAATAATCGTAACATTAATATCGTCATTTGACCCTCCTCGGAAAACCCAAGAGCGTAACCAACGAGCGAAAAAATGTGGTGGTATAAAAGATAGTCTTCACCGTGTCGAAATGATGCATCATCTACAGACAGATCATATACATGAGGATCATCTACAGATAAATCATATATAGATATATCATCTACAGATACATCATTTACAGAAAAATAGTCTACATATGGAAAATCTACAGATAGATAATCTACAGATAGATGATATACATGTAGATAATATACAGAAAGATCATCATCTACATAGAGACATTCTACAGATAAATCATCGAGATCCTAACCTGCGTTGCACAGGATCTGTACACTACAGATCCGAACGAGGGAGCACGTCCTACAGTGGATCATGCAGACTAGTATATACGATTCCCACCCGGCAGCATGAGCGGCTGATCGCACATATAGGCAACAGATCTATCTGCCACAAGTAATCTAGACCATCTACAGTATATATCCCATGCGTGCAACAACCAACGTTTTCGGAAGAGGGGAACAACAGTAAAAAGGCGCAGCGATATCACCGTGCAGGTCGCGCGAGGTGCGCCTCTTTCGGTGAAATTTGGCCGCCTATGTACCGTGCGATATCACACGGGTGATAACAGATGACACACTCAACTGGAACGACCTTCCGAGCCGAGTTTCTCCTGACCCTGTCTGAAGGGCTTAACGCACAACGAAAGGAATGGTGCCTTTGCAAAGACGACGACTAGATGTTTCGATGAGGACGCATCGCTCGTCGACGTTCCGACCTTCCTCACTGCGGAGAAACACAGCCTTCGAAAAATCAATCCCAGCAGGTGTGTTCTCTTACCACGCGTTTGATATCAGCGAAACTGCTGACGAAAATGAATATAGGGACGATCACAGCAACGTCCACTGCCTGATTCGGGGGTGGTATTTACGCATATGGTGTGTGTCCGACACTGCTGCACGGGACATGCGCAACATAATCCCACCAGCACTGCTAGGCGCTAACGCCGCTTCGTAAAAGGGGTTGATACTCCCCAAAAAGACGAGATTTATATTGGTCACTCTGTCGGGGAGGGGGGGGGGGTTTGGGAACTCAAACGGGGTCAACGTGGTGAAATGTGACACCAGCATCAACGTCAACACCAGAAAGACATGCACCCGAACGCAGCCGAAAACATACCACCTTCGACACTGCGAAAACAACTTCGCAACAAAACGAGACCGAACCAACAATGACAAAAAGAACAACGCCAACACCACCACCACCACCAACAACGACTGAGCCATCAACCAAGCCATCCACAAACGGAAACATCAACAACACAATCTTCAACACTAGGACCATCGAATACCTACCGTACGCACACGGACAAGTAACGAAACAACGAAATAACAAGAAACATGACACACGGCAATAACCCCGCTACCTATGCAACAACTCCGCCGGCGGCCCAACTTCAAGCATTGATCGATTTTCAGACCTGTCACATGATCTCACCATATCGCCAACAAATATGGAGACGAAAATTCGAGACGGGGAAACTTTAGTGAAGAACAATCCGTGGTTCGTCCGCAAACGAGAGAGTCAGTCGTGTTGAATAAGTCCGTGTGTTTGTTCGACTAAGAAAAGACATTTCTTGATGGCAGCCACAGCAGTTCGGTTGATCACGCAGATGGAGCTCGTACCAAGCAAATAACACGCGAGCAGACAAAGCTGCCTGCTTCTCTTACTTGTACGGGCGGGGGCATAGTAAATAGTACAAAATATTGTTTACAAAAACAGCTAAATATGTAGGTTCTTGAGCGTACCGTGGATCCTATTTAATATGGTCACCCGTAACAGCTGGTCAGCAGGTACACACCCATAACCCTGCAACCACAGCAACTGTTCCTCTTTTTGTTGGTATATCTACCCCATCCATTATCTTTGCCCGTATTTTTCACTACCTCTCTCCACTCTTTCAAAACTGCAGATCTCATTTTCGGGACAACCTCATTTTCGGGACAACCTGCTCTAATTTCAAGTAGTTTGCCCCAAAACGGAAACTGCGGTCCTAGAAGGGCTAATATACCGGGGGCCTAGAGTAAATAGGACCCACGGTACACACAAAAAGCTAATATACCGGGGAGCTAGAGTGAAAGGACCTACGGTACACACAAAAAGCTAATATACCGGGGACCTAGAGTAAATAGAACCTACGGTTTACACAAAAACCTACCAGGTACATATTTACCCATTTTGAAAAACAATATTTGGTCCTATTTACTATGGCCCCCCGTAAAGTCGCAACTCAGCGGGCAGGCAGGCAGGCTCTTCTTCCCCTCCCTCCCCACTACGTACGGTTCGTGGGCTCGCACTTTCATCGCGAGAAAGCCACAGCCATTTCTTCCCTCTTCGCCTCGCGTCTTATTGCACTATGCCTGGTACGTCAAAACGAGACTACAGTCA
>JBBMHQ010135409.1:0-19525 GCA_037834295.1 Postelsia palmaeformis
TTTTCTCCGTATGCGTCTGCCCTTCATCGGTTGAACTTCTTCTGTATTACCGTATGATGAGCTCTACTCGTACGTCGTACGTAAAAGTACGTATTTGTACATGCATACATGCGTACGCTGGTTCCATTTTTTCTTTTTGAGGTGTGCGACGTGCTTCAGTTATTTAATATTTGTTGTGCTGTGTACTCTATTGTTTTTTATGGTCACAGTAGTCTATACAGCATCATGGTCTTTGTCTGCCCCACCCCGCGTCGAGGTGGTCTTAGGTCTGGTACGGCAAGATAATTTTTTGTGTCGAGCACGCGGTTCCGCGAGGACGGTCTAGAAGATTTAAAGCTATCAACGGGGGGGGGGGCGCCGGAGTAAATAGTCTTGGCGCCCCCGCCGTGGCGAAACAAACGAAGCCTATTCATAGTGACTTTCTGCAGGTCCAAGTGGAGCCCGTGGTATCTACATCATACAGAGAACAAAACTATTCAGATTTTGGAGTCCATGTGGCACGCTTAATGCTTCGGGCGCTTATTTTTTTCCATGGACAGAACACCGCTCGTGGCGCGCGTTTTTCACTTGGTTTCAGTACTACCTGATTTTGGCTCAGACAGATCAGGTATAACTGATTTTGGCATTTTCCCATTAATAAATGTGGGTCACACGTTTCGCCGAAAACATAACTCTCTGCCTGTTGGGGCGATACTTGTGAGCACGACCGCAGTATCTGTGAATGCTAGTGCTTGTAGCTCTTCCTGCTGTTGCCTCGATCGCGTTTGGTTCGTCAAAGCTACCCGGTATATATATCGGTTTCTTGCCATAGAATTGAAGGTCGAACAAAAACGCAATCGTCGTCTGATGGGCCAATAGTTTTAAAGCGGACTGGATTTGTTTGGTGAGAAATCCCTGGATGTCGCCACGTTTGACCTCACTCTAATTCCGAACGCTGCTTTCTATTCATGGACTTTTTTTCGTGTATGATCCCATGCGAAACAACCTTCTACGCTAATTCCACGCGACTTGTCTCCAAAACGTGGGTACATGCAGTTCTAAAGGGGTTGGCTCAGACAACAACAAAAAACATGAAAAACAAAAAATTGTCGCTCACTCAGACAGGGAATGCCAGACATCTCGTAATTTTCACCTTTTCACGTACAGCACATAACACACCTCTCTTGTTTTGTTCCCAGTGGACGTCATGAGCAACGCTGTGGGGTCTCCGACTCTGAACGAGGTCATAAGCGCGATCGTTCACGCGTACTACATCATAGAGGAACAGCGTGAAGCGAGCACGAGCTGCGTGGCCCGCCAGAGCGTGTACTGCGACTCCGACCTCGCTGATTTCGAACTGTCGGCCGCGGGAGAGAGCGCGGAGAAGCTAGCCTTGACGGAGGCTACCTACCAGGTCAGCCAGTTTTGCTTGACGTCGATTTGCAACCCTCTATGAAAAAACAGCACCCTATTTATAGCTACTGTGAGGCCGATAATTTTCGTCGAAAGTCGTGTTTCTGCAAAAGCTGCGCATGATGTTTCGATCACGCGTGCTACACTTATATGTTTTTTTTGTGGAGCAATAGAGAGGGTCTGGGTGGTGACACATACGTCCCTTATGAAACGTTGGCGTTCCACATGTTTGCAGTGTACGAAAAAAAAACAAGGTTAGGGTGGAGAATAGATGCCATCTCTCTCTCTCTCTGAAGCGTTTGATGTTCGATGTGCTTGTAGTGCAGACACAAAACAAGGTGTGGAGATAGTGAAGCGGAATCCTTCAGAGTTATCGTGTAGACACGGGGTGATGAAAAACGGGCACCTTCCGAGCTTGTATGCGCCAGGGAAAAATATGTCTGTTGTCCTCATACTTATTCCTCCGCACCTTTGCACAAAACGTTTTGCATACCGAGTAATGGAGTATACTCATCATGAGCAGTCAAACTGCGAGCTTCGAAATCGAAGCATATACATTTAAGAATACAAAAGAAAGAACACCAGCTGTGAGGTCGAGGGTTTCGTCGAAACTTTTTTTTATCGCATTATCGCTTTCAGAACGAGAGTCGTTCTTTTTCTTTCGGATATTTTTCACGACTGATCAACGTTGGAGCTCATGCCGCACTTTGTCGGATGGCACACGATACAATAGTATCTATATCACCCAGCTTAACTGACTGATGACAGCGCGGTTTCGGGAATGGAACATGCTATTGCCGTGCACGCACGCACGCACGCATTCTGCTGGCGACCATTGATTGGTCTGGCTGTGATGCGGCGTGCGTGGGTCAAACCTACGTTGTTGCCGCCCACACCTAGGATCTACCGACGTTTGATTATACCATGTGTGTATATCTTGGCGCATATGTCGACGAGCGTGAGGGGTGTCCGGCCGTTCTTTTTTTTTGTCCTTGCTCGAGGCTTCCAGTGTTCGTGGTTGGGCGAGAAGGGCTATAGGCAGTGTGGTGGGGATAGTGTTAGGGTTGGATGAGCTTTCTTGCACGTTTTGGATTGGCATCGGGGTACAGCTTGCTCTGGTGTGTTTATATGCACCAGGGTTGTTCTCTGTTGTTGATGTTGATGGTGGTCTGTTGATGTTGGTGTCGTTATTTTTGCCGTCGATGTTGGTGTCGTTTCGTGCCGCTATTCGTGGTGTTGCTATTGTTGGCGGTGTCGGTAGTTTTATTCTCGTTTTTTCTGTTGCTTTTGTTGACGTCGTTCGTTGTTTCTGTTGCTTGGTGGTTGTGGTGTTGTTGTTGTTGTTGGCGTTCATGGTGATGTTGCCGATGCGTTGAAGTTGCTGTTGTCGATCTCACATGACCTCATGATCTTGCTGTGGTCATGGAAAGACACAAGAAGTCAACACGTAGGTAAGAAAACAAGAACCGAAGTAGACTCAGTCGGCGTCCCGGGATGATAACTAAGCCAGTTATCTATCCACGGGTGTCTCCCCACGATATGTTTACCGATGTGGTGATGATAATTTCCGGCGCCTCACACCAGGTAACACGAGTCACTGTATTTCCCCAGATGTTTCGGAGCGAGGGCTCACCGCAGAGGGTGTGGACGTTGACGGTGAGGTCGCGCGCATGGTGAAGACACACGCAAAAAGTGTGTCTACCTGCGCAATGACGCCGCAGAAAATCAGACCAAACCCCCGCCTTCTGCTTTGCAAGTGTTTTGTGTTGGCGATGGACATGGCCGGAAGGCAGATGTTGTATCGTAGCCGACGTCTGCTGTGGGAGTTCGAATAGCGATGCCGTGCTGGTTTTGGTTCAATCCTTCGCGTTTGACGTGAGAATCGTGCTCGCCCGCGGCGATCGCCGACACCAAACTTATCGGTCCGGCAGGTTAAGGCTTGGACTCCGGCGGATGCGCGGCTGCATTGGAGCTGGAAGAGCATCGAAGAAGGCTACGTCGTGAAGGCAAGTACTTTTCCGCTGCGGGTGCAAGCGCGGGCTGTAATATTATATTCTACCTGCGGTATATTGTGGAGAAGTGGACCAGTGGAAAGGATTATGCCTGTACGCCTTGTGTATAGAGGCGTGCTAGTAACACCGAAAATGCCGCCGGGACGGCAAGGTAGCTGAATAACCCGCTATATGTTACCCATCTGAAATGAGAAATGTATGATGATTGCTCCTTGCCTGGTCCATGCTGCCTGACATGGTGCTTGCAGCCGGCCCCGGCAACCCAACGAACACAGGCGGTAAACAGAGCCAGCGGGCGCACCGAGGTACCGCACGCTGTTATATCGCATTAACGCCATCGCACGATCACAGGATTGCAGCAGGCGCCAGCAAGCACGGAGTGCACAGCTTGTTACGGTATTTACCGCGCCAGCGTGCAGAGCACGAATGTTGCGCGCTGTCCGGGTGCTTGTGATCGCCGTCACGCGATTACCACCCTCTGGACCCCTTGGTCTTGCTTCGGGTTAGACTGTTCTTTGCTGATAGTCGCTCCGGAATAGTACGTTGTGGTCACGTTTGGCATTGGTAAGTGCGGCGGCGATATTGCGCAATTGGCGTGGAACGATTTTCTCTGCCTTCACTGCGCATGTCGCGATGTGGAAGCATGTCAGAAGCAAATCCATCCACGTCGCGCGCACGCCACCCGATCTGGCCGGCTGTTTCAACCATGGAATACGATTGGCCGGGAAACGGGGATGCGATGAGCAATCTGGACGAATAGCACGCGATCGAAATTTCACAGGCAATTTGCAATATTAGTTTCGACGAACTCCTCGATTCCACAGCTGATGGGGTTTTTATATATACTTGTAAATGTAAAATCGGTCTCACAGGTGTCTTTTTATTTTTTCATAAAAAATGTCGATCTCACAGAGTCGTTTTTGGGAGAAATCTCGGTATCGAAGCTATAAGGTGTCTTCCCTATTTATTTACAAGGTTCCCCTCCGGGAGGCGCCTAGGGGAGTGGCGCAAGAACGAAATAATAGTTGGTATTTGAATTATACCTGCACAACTGTTTAGAACTATCAATAACTGCATCCACCCATCATTATTACGTGAAGAACACACATACATATATTTGAGGACAGACTATGTATACTGCTGTTTGTGGAAATATTGTGGGATCATTTCAATATTATTAAAGAGGGTATACCGGTGAGGTGATATTGATCCTGAACAGATGACTCGCGGCGATCCATTCAATGCTTGCGGCGTGAACGTAAGTATTAAAAGTTGCGTGAGGTAGAGGTTGCGACATAATACTTTGTGACCGACGGAGTAAATAAAATCCAGCACAGCATCGGAAATATATTCCCGCAAGATTAAAGTTTCTTGGCGCTCACGGTAGGACAAAGGTTCCACAGATATTTCATACAGTAGTAGTAGATGCTCGAGGAATACTCCTAGTCCGAGTATACTGAAAGCATTGGAGTACTGGTGGCTCAATATATTGCGAGTGCTGAGAAGGCTCAACTACCGAATGAGAGTACTGAGAGTATGAGCAGTACGGAACCCCTAGAGCACAAGCAAATATGTACCCGCAGTACCGAAACACGAAATAGTTGGAGTACGGACAATATCCGCAGTACAGAACCTCGAGACACTGAGAGTACTCGCAGTACATACACATCGCAGTCCATATTCTCGAAACACTGCTATTAATAGCAGCTTCTCTACTCGAGTTGTCCCCAGCAAAATAAATTTGCTCAAACTCCCCCTCGTGCGACCATCTGTGAGTGTTTCGCGCCGGAAAATGGGCCTGAGAATTGTCGACACGGTGCGCAGACGATCGAAGTATACGTCTTGCTCAAAGTATTCCGGGCATATATTGAGAGTATGTCGGTACTGCGAGTATACTCGAAGTACGAACACTACCAACGAATGAAATACTGATAGTACTCGCAGTACCCGCAGTACAAAAGCTCGAGATACTTGAAGCACAACAGGGAGTATCCACAGCAGCAGTGTAGCGAATCCCGAATTATTGTGAGTTCGAAAGTATCAGTATCAGAGTAGTGTCGGTAGTAAGTAGTAGTACAGAACCTCGAAATTTTACTAGTACTCGCAGTATCTGCTACAATAACCCGAACTATTGCGAGTGCACGAAGTACTTACAGACAGTATATCGAACATACTATGCTTGAGTCCCAAGTATTGGGATCAACTGTGAAAGGTTGAGGTATGAACGCACGCCACACGTGAGCGCGCCCAAACTCCGTGGCCTTGCGTAAAAACAAACAACTTGCATTGTTGTATTATAGCTATAATAGTAGGTTAGAAAAGGAAGGTGGATATACTGGACCATGGTACAAAATAAGTCCAAAGTTGAAAAAAAGAAAAAAAGTGGGGATCGTGCGAGCCGAACCTCGGCAACGAAAATACTATCAAGCGCATTTTGTTAATCTACACTACAGGTAGGTTCAGAAGGACTCGTACAACTGGCGCAATCGCATTATTTACAGATCGCAGAATCTCTTAGATAGAGCACCTTGTACAGGCACAACTGCATCTACAACAGCAGTACTGCTGCTGTAAAATGTCATATGATTTGATACGACAGTAGAAGACACGCGTACTGACAAAGGAACGTGTAGAGTAGTTCCCTGGTAGATTTTTACAGGTTCAACTGCATGCATGTTTGTGCTGTAGTACTGCTGCTGTAAAATGCCATGTGATATGATACGATAGCAGAAGATACGCGTACTGCGACAAAGGAGTTTGTACTACTTACTGCTGCCCTTTGAGCTGGCTCTGTAGGATCTATCGGTCAGCAGTGGAGGACGCACAGCAGTCAGTACTGCTGTTTTTGGTACACGATGCTTGTTTGTACGAACGATCTATTGTTCTGGACTCAACGAACGTACGATGCGGGGATGATCGGCGCGGAGCTTAAAAATAAAAATGCCGGTCACACACTGCAGCAGGTAGGCACGTACGTGCATAGACCAATACCGCGATGACAACAACAAACACATGCGCATAGTACGCTGCCCGCTGCTGCTGTGGGCGCACTTTGCTGAGCACAGCTGGTGCGGTGGCAATGTTAGACCACACACAGCAATACGCAGAATAAGTAGCAGGAGGAAGATAGGTGATGATGGGAAATAGGTATTACGCCAACCTGGGTGTGTACGTATAAAAAAATATATGGCACCTGTGGTAAGAAGGCAGACTATGGAAGACGGACGGCAGGCTCTGACAAACACAACCACCCACAGCAGCAGTACTGCGCATACGGATCTGTCGCACACGCACGGCGTGTGGGCGGTAGCGTTGGAACGATGGGACCTGTGTCGTCTGTTGTATATCTGGTCCATGTGTATGAGCTGTGTGCTCACAACTCATGAGAGAGAACGAGAGAAAGCATACAACATGTTACCGATACGTACGTACAAAAGAAGGCCTCTCGTATCAAAACCAGGGAAATCGTCTCATCCACTCCCGCCGGGGGAAAAAATTTGAGCGCCCGCCAAGCGCTCCGGAGTGCACGGATGGCGCCGAGACCTATACCAATGTGTCCGGCCGGGCTCCATGTGTCCGAGCACTTGCTGTTTTGGCAAAAAGTGCTCGTGCAAAGACAAAAGTTGGCAAAAATACGAAAATTCTACAAACATACGTATTAATAGTATACATATACGCTTTTTTCTCCCGGCATGAACTTTTTTTGTCCCGTGGAATACTTGATCCCATAGCTGAGGAGTAGTTTTTGCTTTTTTATAAAAATCTCGATCTCACAGCTGAGAGGTGTCTTCGCATTTTTTTGAAAATAAGGTAAGTGTTTTCGACGTGGAAAATGTGTCTTTGGTTTTGGTCCGGCAGGGGTTCGGTGGACACACTTTGGAGTGCCAAGCGTTCATGAACCACGACAACGATGATGCCTCCAGGAGTGCCCTTGCCACTTTCAGAAGGTGAGAACGCCCTCCCTAAACGTACGGTTGTATCCCGGAGGGTCGTGGGAGTAAAATGAAGGCTACCGATATGAAAACATGATTGTCGGCATTATTAGGTATTCTGGGACATTGTTGCCCCTATGATGCGTACTTTGTCGTTCTGATGCAGTCCGATCAATGTATGCATATGTCGAACAGATATATCATTTACAGATAGGTCGTCTACGGATAGATCATCTACAGATGGATCATCTAGGGCTGAGGTTATGATATGTTGTACACAGTCTGTGTGAGTACAGGTCCAACCCAGGAACCATGTCCTAGGTCATGCGGATTATACGGCTTCACCCGGCATCATGAAGGAGCTAGATCGTACAGATCAGGAAGTGGGAACGATCTGTGGATGATTTATCGGATATATCCGATGCGTGAGTGTATGGCAGTGAATGCTACCGATACCAATACTGTCTGCAACATTTGAGCATAGGGGGCGTGATCGTACGTACGTAGCGGTGGTGTAGTCGTTCGGGTGCAGTGGGATGAATCCATCAATGTCAAGTGTACATTTGATACATCAAGCTTACCCCCTGATATAAGGCTATGACCGATGACAGATGAAAGGCGGCGGGTGGTGCCATCCAGTTTTTTCATGCCGTTTTGCAAGTCTGTATGGCGAACTATCTCACGTGGTATCTGTGGGTGGGCATAACCGTGTTTTTTATCAGTCTCGTCGAAGAGCCTTGCTGTAGTATTGTTTGCTGATATGCTTACACCTATAGAAGGAAGTACGATGTTGGCTATATACGCTTGGCACAGCTCCCTCCCGTACCTCTTTCACCATGGTGTACCGTAAGCGACTCTGCCTCTCTCTCTGCTTGCGTAGGCTGTGTTTTCGATGGGCGTAGTGCAAAACACATTCAGCAACGCTGACCGTCCATACGGCATTGCTGGCGACAGGAAGGAGGGAAGGCGCCCACTAATATGACATACAGAGGCTCAATTTGTGTTGATGTTGCCAGTTTCGAGCACTGAGTACAGGCATAGTGGCTACCAGGGTATTATTCATTTGTTACAAAGACTTTCAGCTATGAGATCGAGGAGTTCGTCTACTGTACTGTAAACTCGTATTTGCAAGCTGCATACGATACTTCGATCGCGCGCTCCGCGTTTTTTTCAAGACCTCATGAAGGATTGTATTCCTTGCTGAGTCAGGGTCAGGGTGAAGAACAAAACTATTGGCTAGTGTATGGGATTTAGTGTAGCTTCCGACCCTGAGCACGGTTGCTCCGGCCAAGTGTCTTATTTATCGTGATACAAGGAGCCTCAGCCTCTGTCTGCTTCGAGTAAGAGTCTTTATTTATAACTTCTCGAGGGCCCTTTATTAGTGCCGGGGACCTTATAGGACCGAATTCCCGTTTTGAAGATATGCTGCTTGAAATTAGTGATGTATACGGAAGTAAACTCTTATATTTGTTTGCCTAGAGTGCGGTTCTAAAAGCGGGCGCCCCCTGTATGTTTTGACCCGTGGCTCTGTCGCCGACTGCGATGCGGCTGGCAGGTTTTTGATGGGCATGAACATGTCCAAGACGAGAGCTCCACCCTCTGGGGCCAACCCGTCAAACCTCGTCGATAAGAGAGTGGACACGGAAGACGACGTGTTGCACATCCAGGTATCATTGCTACCATTGCCAACGTGACACTCAACCGGTATCTTGCGCAAGCTCGGTTCAAACATGAAATAGTTGGAGGCCTTTACCGTGCATTGCATTATTGATAGGGTGATCAGGTAGCACACCCCCTCGGACGGATTTTCAAGGCTGATTTTGTCGACTACGAGAAGAGTGCAAACGCTGAGCGACGCGTATATTAAAATATCCAGACTGTTGATAGACCGCCCCCACAGCCATCATTTTCTTCAAGGTGTGTTTGCTTTGCGCCCCTCTCATCTTGGCGAAAACCGACTCTGAGTTTCGTGCTAGGGGGGATGTGCTGTCGTGAGGTAACCACGCTGATCGGGAAAAAAAGTGTGCGTTTTGATCTCATCTTAGAGTCCAATCGAGCATTGTAATACCGGTCAGAGTGGTAAACGGTAACCACTGCCAAAACGAGTGTACTCTAGTTCCAAGCAGCTTGTCCTTCAAGAGTGGGTAGGTTCTGACAGGATTGAGGTAATACTGCGCCTCTGTTCCCATTTGTTCGCTGGCTTTGGGCACGCTCCTCATGGCGATGCGCGTGAGGCGGTTGGTTGCCTATAGCTTGTTTCGCGTGAGGCGGTTGGTTGCCTATAGCTTGTTTCGCTGGCCGATAGTTGTCGGGATGTGGTTTGCCTGCTTGTTTTTCTTCTTGTGGAAGCTACTATAACTGTCGCCCCGCTCGTTTTCATGGAAAAATCGCGGGGTGATTGATGCCTGGCCTTCCCGCCTTATGTTAGAGGAAACCCTTTTCCCCGGCAACGCAAGCTTCCCCGCATGCGATGAATCCGATGCAATGGTGTGATATAATTTGCGTACGACTCCCGCCTCCAATGTGTTTCGTTGGTGGTGCCCCTCGGCCGTTATTCAGAGCTTGCCGGACTTCGGAGACCGACTACGAGCGCGTGATTGTGAGCTGATGCTTCAGTACCTGACGGTGCCTTACCTTCGCATTCCGCTCATAATAAAGTTCTTCTCGGACCCAGTTCGGATGCAGGTACCTATTTTCGTTGTTATTGTGGCGTCTTTAGCATATTTTTGCTCGCATGATGAAGTTGAATGCGGACCCTGTTCGAATGCAGGTGGTACCCATTTTTGGTTTCAACGTTTTTGCCATATTGTCGCCGACATCATGAGGTTATTTTCGGACCTAGTGCAGTCCAAATGTTCTATAGGTGCAGCGTGTTACACTTTTTTCTCGTTCTGAACGTGATACCATGTTTTTGCACACATTGGAGCTGGTTGTTCGGTTACGTCGCATTCACGGGATAGAAACAGAAGCATGATCTCTACTTCAGCGAACTGGGAGTATTGGTATAATTTTCACATATTCCCCTGCGTATTTTTGCCGTGGTCTGTTAATCATGGATGTCGCAGGCTTGTACCGAAAAATGCCGCTTTTCTGCAAATGGTTGTCGTAATATGTTGGTCGTAGATATCGCAGGGTTATACCATTAAATGCCGCTGCTGCATCGGACCCTCGAGCAGGTTTTATTTTTCAAACTGGAGTTGATGTATGTGCTGTTTTTGTCGACATCGTTGAATTGTGCCCCCGAACGTGCAGCTTAGCTGTGCTTAGTTGTGCGTGGCAGAGTCGCTCATGGCTTAACCTGGTGTACCGCTACACACCTCGTGCATTTTCGAGATTGCGGACCTCCACGTATATTTATGAGGATCTTAGAACGGAAGCGCGGCTACTCTGGGTTCCTGTATGCGGTCATAGTAGTATAGCCGGTCGCAAACCCGACGTGCTCCGTCCCCGCATTTGGAGGGATGCGAGGGTCGTCTATAGTCGTAAAACTACGGCCATGCATGACCCTATGAGTATACCCCCCACCCCGCACGTACCACGTGCCTGGTAATGTTTACGGTAAGGCACCCGAGAGGCAGTGGCATAGTACTCCCATTGCTGTCTCTAGAAGTGGCCCACACCAAATACTCAATTGACTCATTGAAGCTGTCATCCATGGGCTCGCCCGCCTCACTGCTGTCGTGGTTCGCAGTAGAATGCAGCTCGCCCGTTATGCGACTCGCCGGACACCTCACGTTTCGCTTCGCGCTTGGTGCGAGCAATGTCTGCCTGTTCGGTGAAAACCCGACATGCCCCGTCCCGACATTGTAGGGGTGCGAGCATACGACTACGGCCATGCATGATACCGAGTACACGCCGGCCCCCGCACGTGCCTCTCCGTACGGAACGGCTTGTCTGTGCCAGCGCAAGTCATGACGGGTGCTTGTTCTTACCATCGCCGACCACGATAACATCAATCAATGTAGCGGTATTTGTGTAGTGTGTCTCCTCCATGAAAATTGATAGTACGTTTGGTGGCATACCTTCCTTGTGGCGAAACCTGTGCACTGTGTCAGGCATTATGGAGCGAAGATCTGCAAGAGGTGCTGGATGCCGCATTGTTCGAGCCGGCACAGTGGCAGGTACCGTTGCTCCTTCGCGCATAGTTCATCCGAAATCACGTTGTGGGTTCGGCAACTCGGACGCAATAAGACCAGTGAAGGCTTCATCCGTTGCTGTGTACTTTTGCAGAGTTGTTGCATGTTTAGTTCTTTCCTTAATGCCTCATCTGCAAGATCGATATTTGTTGTCGAAAGTCATATTTGCAAGCTGCGTGTGATGCCTCGATCGCGCGCGGGGTTATAGGGTTGTTGCATTCGTGTGCAAGGGGCTGATGTGTTGAGGAGGTTATGGTTTTTCTCTTGTGTGAGGTGCCGGTGCGGCTTTAGCAACACGGGTCAGCAACACGGACGAAGTGGGACCTACAGTAGTTGATTGCGAATCATGTTTTGTGCACTCTTGCCGTTGTTGCATGTTTGTGCAAAGGGTGTGCGTATTTATATTGAGGACGAGATTGAGGCTTGCTGTTGTGTGTCAGACACCCATCTGTAAGTCTCTGGATGCAACTTTCCAGCGTGTCGACGATGTCGAGGCCTTTTCTCGTGTGTTCGGCACCTTGTTTTAGCATCTCCTTGCGATGTATCGGTACTCGAAGCTCAGCGAAACGCTATCAAAATCCAGGGCAAATCAACGTGCCTGTCCGACAACGCTACTAAAACCTCTTTGCGGCCCGCCATCACGACTTTTTTTTACGAAGGCTTCACCGACGAAAAAGATGCCAACGCATGTGCCGGCCGAGACCAGAGACCACCTAACGACGCCGTGCGGATTGTTGTTCAACGAGTTGCTCAAGAGCCCCAAGGTAACTCCGGTGTGCTGACCTTGAGTTTATTTTTAGGTGCCGGTGCAGGCTGTTTGCATGGTCGAATATCTCTATTGATAGTCGTAGGAGACATGAGGCCAATTCGGAAAACTCGCCCTTACCTCTTTTTTTCGCGTGTCTGTTTCTCCGAAGATTTATATCCGCACTATTAATAGTATCAATATACTTTCACTATTTCGGGGGCCGTATTTAATAGGACCTACGGTATACAAAAAAAACTATATATTTCGCTATTTTTACAGTAAATATTTGGTCCTATTTATTATAGTCCCCGGTAACACATTCTAGCGCCCGCAGTAACTTCTGAGGACGACGTGCTTCTCTGATTTTGTTGCGCAGCATATGTCCGGCCTACCAGGTAGAGCCTACGGCGTGATACCATACCGCACGCAGTAGTTGTTTTTCTGCGAGAAAGATAGACCGGCTTTGGCGAAGGATGTTGCTTTTTGCTGCAATAGATGTAGGCAAGGGTACAAAAAAAGAAGAGTCGACACCCCAGATTGTGCTTTTGCCCCTGACAGGGGTTCACTCAAACCAAGTAAAACGAAACTGAATATCATTTCTGTCTGGAAAAAAAAACATACTAGAGGTATATATTTTTCATTTCTACCCGAAAAATTTCAACCCACTTCGTACAATTTTGTTTTTCATTTAAGATGGTGGCGAGTGTGACTCCGTCTTTTTCTTTTTCGGTTACCTCTGGGGTATGCAAAGAGAATAATAAGCCCTTCACATGATCACGAGAAAAATTGCAAGCTAAGTTCACGGGCTAGGTATGTACCCGAAGCTAATCTAAAACATACGGTATGATATGATGGGTTGTTACAACCATTGCGTCCAGCGATGTTAAGGAGCTCCACCACGGTGGAATTGTCAATGGTTGGGCTCTAAACCATAGCAACCTCTACTGTGGACACGGCGAGGACACTTACAGTTACAGTTATGGTAGTACTGTTCTCACTGGGGCCCCCCTCTCTCCCATCGCTTCCCTCGCACGAGTTGACGCATTGTTTCTATGCTATGTTGGTGTTGATGCTTGTGCTCGCGGCGCGTGTAGTTGGGTGGTTTACTGGCGTACCAGTGGCGATATACATTGACGTTTTTTTCAATGTTTATAGGCGTTTGCTTGTTTAGCCACTTTTTTTTTTGTTTCGAATTTGGGCTGCATGCCCAAAACCGAGTCGTACCCCCGCATAGTTTGGCGCGCGCTTGTATCCTAGTTTGCGGTACACACTAATGCGCTCGCCGCGTATTGAAAAGGAAGTGGTTCACTGGCCTTCCTGCGAGTGGCAATGTACATTGTCTCTTTTTTTTTCGCCTGATGATTTTGTGTGTGCCGCTTTTGGTGACGCTTGTTGGTGCTTGTCTAACGCTTACCGTCGCTTTTTTTGCGCTTCTGTTTTTTGGGCAGTTTTTTTTTGTCAAGCTTATTCTTGGCTTGCTGACGCTTCTTTTTCGCTTTTGTTTTCGGCCAGGTTTTACTGTCGAGCTTGGACTGCATGCTCGAGACGGCCCTCGAGCTGGATACGGGACGCTACTCTCCCTCGCATAGTCCCCTGATTTTGTACGTGATCCGACTTGTTGTAAGGGTGGAAGGCTTCCTGCTGTTTTTGAGGGACGACCGCCGCTGTGGGAGGACCAGGGGGCTGAAAAGAGAGGACAGGTGAGCTGTTGCGACACAGCGAATCGCACAAGTGTGTCTATGTGGTTGGGTCCAAGCGCGTGGCATCGTTATTTGTGTTCAGGTTGAATCCTTCGGTGCTTCGTCTCGTCCAGGCGGGATGTTTAGGCAGGGGTGGAGTGGGGGTGGGGGCGCCGATCTAGGCTGGGAGCAGGTGTTGTGAGGTATAGAGCTACTGCTGTAGCACTGTATGCCCGCACCCAAAGAGTGAGCACGGGTGAATACTGTATTCCTCGGACAGATCAGATAGATCATCTACAAATAGATCATCTACAGGTAGATCCTCTAAATCTCAACCTGCCGTTTTGATATACTCCTGAAAATCTGGATTGTACAGATCCAACGCAGGAACCACGACCTTTGATACTACATATTGTGCGGCTCCTACCCGTCAACATGAGCTAGATCATACAGATCAGGAATACACGTGCCCTGAAAGACGCTAGATCTTGAAATGATAATGGTCTGTATGATTTGAGATGATATGTCTGATTGGTGCAGTATTAGTAATAGTGTTGTGTTGACGGTGCTGGAGACCGTAAAAGTGATCATCAGCGTATTGGGATTGCCAGTGGATGTTATTGTACCGTACGTTGGGAAGCGAGGGATGGGAAGGGAAGGGGAATGTAAAAAGTGGAGAGGATAGTGGAGAGGGTCAGGTGCCACTTGTGAGGTTACTTTCTCCCTGCGCTTTGCCGCGCAGTGCTCAAGATTTACTGCTGGGCTTTGCGTGGTGATTGTGTACACCAATACTGTCAGCTGTGCTTACGACGCGGTACGTAGCTCATACGCCGTCGCTGCCGTCGGGCACTGCAACAGCCGCACGTTTGCAAGGTAAGCACACGTGGGCGAATGTTTTAATACCATTGCATCCGGAAACTCCTTGTCCATGTCGGCAGGGACCCCGGCGTTATGGACGAGTTGGCCAGGGCGCAAGGGCGTTGGCGCCGCAAGCTCAACGGCGAGGCGTTTCCGGTGCTCGAGAGATGGCTCAAGAGAGCGTCCAGGTGTCATACAGAGGTTCCGATCAGGCATAGTATATACATATATATATTATATTGCTCTTGTCCTTGCTCACTGTTGCGTGCTGTTTTTACTTCGACCACATGCTTTCGTTTGAGAAATTGTGAAGTTGCCAGAGACCAACCGAGATTAGACCCAGGCGTTCGTCTTCCTGTGCCATTTGTTTTTCGGTCTTTCTGCGGGCATGAATCAAGGGGTCCGCCCGGCGCTCATGGGCCTCGGCGAGCTTATTCCTGTGGCGCTTGTGCGCATTGTGCCGAGGTCATGCCGCCTTGCCCACGGCGTATGCTATTACTAAAGCACTCGCTTCTTCGCGCGGTTCCTTCTACACCCCCCTTTTTTTTGTGCGCTGTGGCGAATCGGTGTTGACCAGAGACGGAGACACTAAGGTCGCCTGTGTTCTTCATGCCCACCTACTCCTTCTGTTCAAGAATATCGGGAAGGAGGACGTGAACAGGACCGTCGCTTCTGTGGCACTTTCAGCACAGGTCAGTCAGTCAGTCAGTCAGTCACCACCACTGCTATCCGAAAAAATGCCGTCGAAAGTACCAGGGTTGTAGTGTGGAAGATCGACATGGTCGTCGCTGGATATTTGATGGAGGCGTCCGGCTGTTCACAAACAGCAGTGTATATACCTGAGTTGCAATGGTCTGACCGGCTCTTTCCTTAAGATCCAATAAAGGTATAGCAGTACGGAGTAGTACGTGCTTCGCCTTCACTTTGGAAATTTGTTGCGAGTAGATGTGAGTCTAGTCGTGTTGGAAGGAAACTATCATACCCGACAGAAGCCAACTACTGTAGATCAAATTTGAACCCTGAAAAAAAGTTATTTATATATATATATTTGAGTATGTGTGTTTTGTTTCTTAAGGGTAGGCATAGCATAGCACCAAGCAATGATCCAAGAAACCAAGTGCCGCGTGCTCTGTGCCGCTACGATAGGTGAACACTGCCATCTCCAAAGTTGGGTGCATATTGCGACCGACCAGCTTTGGCCACGGGCGTTTAGCATATACCGGTACTACTGTTTCAATGTAGAGTCCGCGTCATTGACATACTTTTTCGTATTGTTTTTGGTTCATATGTATCATGCATGAGCAGGTGTGGCTCATGGTGCACCATCGGTTTGACCTAGAGGCTTCGGATGGCGCGGAAGGGATACGCCGCAAGTCTGGAGGCGGGACTGGCGGGGGTCTGGATAGGATGAGCAGGGCGCTTCAGATGCCTCCCACAGAAGTCTTCGAGATAATCACGCAACACCGGTGAGTACTTTCCCACGGCTGGTTCATCACTCTTGTAGAAGCTGGTATTGATAGTACTGTTTGACTGTTGCGTGGAACGCACCGGTTATGTATCGTGTGCTTTTTTGGTCAGAAAATACTACCTGGTGCGGTATAGAAGTGTTTGACGACTCCCTCCTAGTGGCGACTATGCCGACGGGGTGTTGTCCTGTGGCCGCCCACCACGTGCTTTACTGTACCGCGTGTACGGCATTTCCTGTCGCTGCAGGCTTTCCATTAAATTACTCTGGTCTAGTTCCTGGTCTACTGCGCTTCACTCTTCCGATCCGATTGACTAGACAGCATGCGACGCAACACGTTCGCTACTCGCCATCCGCCGTGAATCCAGAGACGATTGAGTTCCTTACCAGGGGATATAGGTGCGGGCAGTCGCTCAGTAGTGTTCCCCAAAAAAACTCTAAATGTATTATTTTGGTTCCTGCATTCGTTGTGGTCGTCCCCCCTCTGGCTCCTTTTTCGTAAAACCACGAGAGTCCAGCTGCTCGAACCGGCCCACTACTTTTTGGGTCCTTCGGCAATTTCTCGTTGCCGACAAACGTTTTGCAAGTTGTGTGCTGGAATACATGACGATTCGTTCTGCCATTCCCCCTGGTGTCTTGTGCTTACTCTGACGCGTGGCTTCGCCATGTTCCGTCATCCATCTGCCCCAATGGCTACTGTTCTACGCAGCGTGAAAATCTTGAGGTGGCTTGAAGCCAACCCTCTGCTGGCGGATAAGGTGTTCGAGGGCGTGGTGAGGGTCATCACGCTCACCGGAGACCGCACGGGTGCGTCCCGCAAGGCCGATGTGCTCTTCAAAGACAGACACTGGGAGAGCATCCAGAGGATCAACTGCCGCGGGAGGTGAGCTTGCGTCGCACGTCGCAGTTGTGACGTCGTCTGTGGCAAGCAAGGGGTAGTGCATGTTATGTGGTATACCTAACGGAAACTGGGTCAGCGGAGTTGATTGCCTTTGAGTCAGCCAGCGCTCTCGCTGCGTCCGTATTTGGGTTATACTTTGGTACTGCGGTGCTTGAGAATGGTCTACGAGAATCTGGGAGTTACACTGTGTGACGAGGCATTATTGTTTTAAGGTGTCCCCGAATGCGTGTTCGCCGGGCATGGCTCGGTCTGCGGATCGGCCGCTAATGATAATACGATATGACCCGGCTCTGTGATCCAACGATTCTGCCCGTATACATGTGTAGATGGAGCCTGTAACATCAAGGGACGGCATACAAACAGACTGCATTCCCTGGGATTCAGCGATATTATTACCAGTCCTCGCCAACCCCCGCACCATTATACGATACTCAATGTGGCTTCTCCTCATGGAGCCTATGAGGGGGTGTGGTATGCCTGCGCTAAACTTGTCCAATTCAAGGGTGCCACGATGCCGTTGCAAGATTTGTCTTCATCTTACGCCGCTTCGATTTTGCTCCCATAAGTGCGATGGGATTCCCTTGGACAGATCAGCGATTCCCAGTTCATGATCTATGTTTTCAGGGCAGATGCAGACCAGATAAACACATTCCTGGGTCTGCATGGTTCGTATGATGCTACAGGCCATGCTACCGGGTAAGAATCTAAAACCTACATGATCGAGAACGAGTTTCCTAGGTTGGATCTGTACTATACAAATAGACAGATCCTGCACAGCACCACATAACGGAAGGTGAGGATCTAAATTATCCACGGTAGATCGTGATGTGTCTCGCGCGTGTCTCTGATTTCACGCAGATTTGTGCCCGACACGGAAGTGGTGCAGCACCAGCTAGCTCAGCAGGAACTGGAGGGAATGGCTGCCCTTTCGTACGAAGAGTTTCTGAGAAGGCTAACGCAGGCAGTCGACACTGAGGTGCGAAAAACATTCACCCGAAGCACGCTTCTATTACGAGCGAATGCAGAGTGTTGCTTCACACAGCGCCGGAAGAAAAAAGGTGGTCTACCCCTTTCGAGATCGGTTCGAAAGTCAAGGTCTACGATCGACCGCGTGACAATCTCCCGAAACAAATTGAAGCCAGGACCGGCAACTTTTTTGTTTGACCAATCGCGACAAACCAACGTACAGCAAGAACACAAACACAGACCAACGCACACAAGTTGGCGGCAGTTACATATATTTTCTCCTGCGCGAGTGGTTTTCCAACGCACACAAGTTGGCGGCAGTTACATATATATTCTCCTGCGCGAGTGGTTTTTGCTACCATGTGAACAGCGACACCTGCACTACCTTGTCACTGGCTTCTCAAGAGAAAGGTTGCTGTGCACGGAAACCTCTGTTTCCAACTCGTTGAAGGCGGGGCATGCCGTTGCGTTGTTCCGCTTATTTCACGACAGTTCGCTCGAGGGTTAGTTGGGAAAATACCGTTTTCGTGTCGCTCGCCCCTCACGAAAATACGTTGTCGCTGTTGTCACCCATCTGCGTGTTGCTGGGCCGAGGCATGTCAGCGAACTATTTCGTGGGGCGTAGGGCACTGCTCAGAGACTGGAGACTGATTTCACTTTCAACTTCAATGGCTCCACGCCCCCCTCGTGTTTCTGGCCCGAGCATACCTGCCGCTTGTGGTGCGGCTCATGGCCCCAGGACTGGAGGGTGGTGTTTTAAGTTTCAGATCGTTCCACTCACGTACTTAGTGTAGATGGTGTAGAGCTATATCTTTCACTTCGTGACATTGAACTGCAAGATGGAAGCGAATATTTCCCCCTAACCCCTGACATGGAAAATGGAAACGCCTGCCTTATGTAGGTGAACACTCAGCTAGGGGAGTTTACCCTGCGCCGACATACGATGGAAACTCTTTCGACCGAGATTGAAGACCACCCTGATTTCCAGGCCGTTTTCGGCGTGGCAGAGGACTCCTCGAGGTGAGATCCAGAATGTGCTGGGTAATGCCACTCTCCCGAATTAAAGTAACAATTTGTATGCTGATAATTAGTGCAAACGGTCCTTATATTTATGGCCAGATTGGTAGTACGGTAGTTCTTAACTGGTACATGTTTTCTGTGTGTTTTTGGAGACTAATGTGGTGATGGAGACGGCGCTGTTTTCTCTTGGGGGATTTGGTGCGCTCTGTATTGTACACGGAAGTCGCCCGACCTTTGTCATGAATATGGTGCATCCCCTATAGCACGGCGTCATCGTTTTTCCGTGCGATATCCGTATTGTTGTATGGCGCAAGGGATGCACTCCGAATCAGCAGATGCATATGTTGCATGAGGCCATATGAGCCTGTAGTACGCACGATGGGAGTATCAGCAGCAGGACTATTAGTATGACTGTT
>JBBMHQ010135520.1:0-19524 GCA_037834295.1 Postelsia palmaeformis
TTGTTGTTGTTGTTGTTGTTGTTGTTGTTGTTGTTGTTGTTGTTGTTGTTGTTGTTTTCGTTGTTGTTGTTGTTGTTGTTGTCGCCCCCCCCCCGCCGTTCGCAATATATATATATATATACTATGTATACGTATATATAGTATATATTTAGTATATATATAGTATATATATGTATATATATATCATATATATATATATGCGTCTCTCTTGGAATGCTACTCTGTACGCCGGGAATGTTGGGGCGCTTACACGCCAGAAAAAACAATCCGTCCTTACTTGGTTGCCCACCTCCTGGGCCCACTATGCAAACAAAGAGGCAAGCCACTGTAGCTGGGCGCTTTGTCAAACACTCGGTATTTCGTTGAGTTTCCCGTCCGCCACAATCACAAGGAAAACCAAGAGTGTCCTGATACCTGGTTCCTCTATTTTCTTTTTCTTTTTTGTAAGTGGATCCTCCAGGCACCGTGCACGGGGTGGAAAAGAGTGACCGTTGTTGGACAGCCATCAGTGAATGCTGCAGCAGCGATAACAACTGGCGTTAGTGGTGAAGTGGTGATCCGTGCTATGAACAGATCTGGCACGTTTGTGTCTGGTCAGAGCGTTTTTGACCGGCCGGGAATCTTGGCTTGTTTAGAGGTTACACAGTAGTAGTCCCGTTTCGGAGACAAGCCATATACTTATTTTTCAAGTATGTTGTCCCTCAAACGGGACTGCAGCCCTGAGTGTTTCAGCGGAGGGAGCTAGCCGCCACATTGTTGGAATAACATTTATGTAGTTTTGTAACGCGTGCTGCAATAATAGAGGTATCGCTTAGTGACGGATGTCGGGTGAGGCTCCTTAGCGGAGGAAGTGCCCAATATAACATTCCTTACCGTGGGAACCACGTTCGTATGCTACAGATATCCAGGGGACTGTCCATGGAGTTGACGGAGGGTTTTATTGTTTGCATGAAGTAGGCTTCCTACCTATTATGGGATCACCATGATTTTTCCGACGCCCCTTACTTAACGAGCTCCATTCCTTAATCGAAAAATGAACTAATCAAAAAACAAGATGCATCCCGATAAATAATCCCGTGGCCCAAGTATACAAATAAGTCACTTTTCGAGACAAGATCGACATTCCGACGATTTTGCGCTCAGGTGCCCCGTCAATCATAAACTAAATAGCGGGAATGTGCTACCTCTATCGTCGAACGCGTCGAAAGGCAAATCTGTTTTGGTAAAGTATATCGAGCTCTTTACGTGAGGAGCCTTCTCAGGAAGGAATACCTGGTATAATTACCTATTGACTGTCGGACATGGGAGTGCTCATGCTTTTTTTTGTTTGCTTCTTGTGTCGCCAGGTTTTGGGGCGAGACAGGGGAGCGATGCCGCGGTAAAGATGGCGCCTCATTCTCTGAGTTTTTCACACATACATGAGAAGCTCGATATCTCACCTGAAAAAAAACTTTAAAGAGTTTCGTTCGCGCAAAAGCCCGACCAAGAATTCCATGTGCGCTAGTCCTAAACAAATTATACGAGCTAGATAGAGTGCCATACTATTAAACCGGTATGTTCGTGCAGTAGCAGTTGCTCACCGGAGGAGCTCAACCGGTCAGATAATGCGTAGCCAAAAAGTGCAGCTCCCAACGTGGGATGAGTCAGAGGGCTCCTCAAGTCAGGAGCCTCATATGAATCGGGGGTGACCCCTATCGCAGCACGCGTCCAGCCACAAACATAATAGTGCAGTCAGTACTGGAAGATTGTCTGTCTGGCGCGCGCCGACCGTGCATCTCCCTGACCCTCACCATGTCGCTGGTCCAGAATAAACGATGCAGGCGTTTACCCCTTCTTTACTGAGATGGCTCTTCGCGAAAGGGTCCAGCGTCTAATCGAGGCTGTGGGCGAGATGACAGAGCCTTGGGTGCTTCGGGGGGTAATGACAAAGCCTCCCAAGATCTGCACTTCACTCGAATCTAGCGTGGCAGTAGGCTTGGCCTGTACTGCGTACTGTGATAATATAATGATTGCAAGGCCGTTCACTGCATTTACCCGCGGCGACTGTACCTATGTATGTCTGTGCCACAATGCAGCTTCAAGCCCCAAACCCCTACGATACGTTCTATTGATACGATAGAGGTTCACCCTGAATTTTCTGAGGCTCCTCACTTTAGGAGCGCCATACCTCACCCGAAAACTGACTTTAGCAGAAATTAAATTGCATCCCGATGAATAATCCATTATCTCAAGTATACAAAAACGTCATTTTTCGAAACAAGGTTGGCCTTCTGACGATTAGCCTCGCCAACCAGAAACAAAAAATACTCGGAGTAAGAAATAAGGTACTTCTATAGTAAAACGCGTCCTACGGAAAAAACTTCTTGACAATACCGTCGCCGACCGTGACCCACTCCTGTCCCCTAGAAGGCGCCTTGCGACTGAACCCGTATGTTGCGTCTCTAGTCATCATGTGATCACCAGCCCCGCAATCACGCTTTCTCCTTTTTGGATCAGAGATCTCGCCACACCTGCGTGACCAACAAATATATGACCAACAAATATATGCTCGGACATGCCTCGAGCCGCACAATTTGCCGTTAGCGAATGCAGTCCCGTTTGGCCTTTACCATGGTCACCACGGCCAGGCTCGCGCCACCCCGGATGCCACTGCTGTTGACTATAGCCACTCCAGGCCGTTCCATATGCTGTAGCCGCTGCTGCGAAGACTGCTGCTGCAGGGGCGGCTGCTGGTGATACTGCTACTACTGCAAATACTGCTGCTGATAGTACTGTTGCTGCTGCTAGTGGTACTGCTGTTGCTGTCGTTGCTCCTGACCAGATCGTCGCCCCCCCCACCCTTTCCTTGCGGTATCGTCCCCAGCCCTTGTCCCTATCGTCAACACGGTACCATCCTCCGGTCGCTGCTGGCGTTTTTGCCGTAACGCCGTTGGAATCTCCTCTTTGCGGCACATGCATGTTTTTATCTCTTCCCGCCGCACCTCATCATGCAATGACTCCAGCACCATCCGGTCAACGCCCGGTCGCTCCGACAGATCTTCCGCAGCTTTACTGCCGCCGCGCTCGCTCGACAAACCAGTCGAATAGACTGTCAAGCTTTTTATCGGATGCGGCGATGGCGGGGCACACAGTTTCGCTCAACCAGCAACATCAAGGACTCCCTACAGTTCTATATCCGAAACCCAATATCTTGTATGAAAACGTCTCCCACAACAGCGAAAATGTTTGAATACCTCCACGTTTAGGTCACTACTGGGAACGTCCCTCTGTCACATCCAATTTGCATCGTTCGTCGGGCGAGATGGGCGAGATACTCACACCTCACAGCTGTACTCCGAAAAAACTCAACATTATAAACCATCAATCAACACTGACCTAACTTTTTGAACGGCAGAGAGCAGTTGTCAACGCACAAGAACCGAGAGAATGTAGAATTACGCCCTAACAGTTTCGGAGGCCCCTTTTTGGAGAAGGCTAGTGTCTCATTCAAAACACAGACTTCCAGATAAATACAGCTAAAAACGAACGCGCGCAATCTTCCCGGGGAATAATCCCGGGGCCTAAAAACATCACAAAATACATGTAAACATGAAGGTTGGTGCCTCGACGATACGGGGTATTTCCTCAGGAACCCTGTCTGTCGGAAAATGTTTTGTGCCCCCCCCATCGTAGTTCAGTAACACTTGCAACATTCGTCTCTGCTCGAGATTACATACAACGCCGCAGAAACGCTTTCAACTGACTTGCGCACGCTAGTGCGTATCAAAGATGTCAACGAACACCTGCCCGTCCTGATACATTTTTTTACCTTTGACTATACGTAGATGAAACCTTTGCGTTTGGCTTCCATGGTAGTCTCCAAGGAAGTAAATTTTTACGTACATGGAAGTACAACAGTTTCCAGAGAACTAAATCTTGGTTCCATGGAAATTTCCACGGGAGTAAATTTTACACCCATGGAAGTTTTTGAGGAAGTAAACTTTACTTTCATGCAAGCATAACCACTTCGAAACATTTCACTTCTATGGAATGGAAAACCCCCGACAATAGTCTGGGAAGAAATTATGATTCACTAGAAGTAATATTATACTTCCTCCACGGGAGCAAACACACTATTAATAGTATTGAAGTGACCTTTCGAGCAAAACGATCTCTCATGGAAGTTACTTTTTACGCCCATGCATGTGGAAGTTACGAAACTTTCATGGAATTAGAACTACCTCCATGGAAACACATCTGTGGAAGTATAATTTGCTCCCATGGAAGTAAAACAGAATCACTGAGAGTTGGATTTAGTTCCATGGATGTGGTATCCAGCCGCAACCCGATCCCAACCGGACATGAACCTGTTTGGTTAACCTGATCCTACTCACAATGTGTGTGCATGAAATTAGTTATCCACAAGAGCAGTCAGAGTCCCTCCAGATGACTTGATCCTATTCATAGTGGGCGGATGTTTCCACGTCCACCAGTTGAAGTTTCGACATACTTCCATGGAAGCAAATATAAGATGGGAAACAATGTGGTAGGCCCTCCAGTCCGTGCCGGTAACGTCTCCAAAAACCAACGGATCAGAATCAACGAATCATAGTCATGCGCTAAGAGCTTCAATCTTCTCCGGGTTTCTTCGACAAAGCCGAGCGGTCGTTCAGCTGGGCTAAGTAATGCACAACCTTTTCAGCCACCTTTTCTAGTCTGTCCAAACGCTCGTCCACTCTGCTGTCCAAGGCGTCAATCCTGTGGTTCACCCTCTGACCCAGTTGCTGAATCTCCGTCTTGACAGCAGCGTCAATCGACTGCAAGTGTGCCAGCAAGGCATGCCCTCGCCTCTCGCTGGAGGATTGAAGTTGACTCCGCGTGCGGTTGAGGTGCTCCGCGGTCGCAGGACTGTTCTTCTCGAATTTCCGCTGATGGAGACCGTCCGTACTATGAAGCTCACCCAGATAGGCCCAGATTTCGCGCACGCTTTTGCCGCCTCGGGCGCCCTTCAGAAGTTCGTCGACACTGACCGTATTCACCTTGCGTAGGTGCTGCTGATGCTGATGCTTGCCGTGGCAGTTTCTGGGTGCGACTCCGGCCCCTTTCCCGCTCTCCCCACCGCCAAGGGACACAGCTACGCCCATGATGGCGGAGTAACATTCTGTGGCGCCCGCCTTTATCCAGAGTACGGACAGAGCAATCGGGACACAAGCCAATCGGAACAGTACGGCCGTACAGCTGCGAAGTAAAAACAAGACCAGAGGACTGCCGCGAAACCTGGTGCGAAAGGTACCCCGCCAGAGCGATAGAACAGCGCTCGGGAAAGACACCAAGCTTAGAGCCCATAAAGCTAGGATGCTCAAGGGTCCCATTATAAGCCAAAACACGAAGCCCCCGACCATTCTCTTAACCCTGCCGTGTGTACTTGTCTTGAAAACTCGATCAACAACGAGAAAGGGAAACATCAAGGCCAACTGCAACAAATTGAACGGGGGAGATTGTGAGTCGTTTTGCGCGTTCCGGCTGTACAGCTTTATTATGCGAACCTTGGAGACTCGGAAAGCCCTGTCTTGACTTTGATCGATTTTCGCGTGTGCTGTGCTGAGGATAGCGATGAGGAGATTGAGCAGCATGACGGCCATGACCAGGAGGTAAACCACAAAGAGAAATACTGCTATACCCCCATAAAAGTCGTGGAAAAACTCGTCGAAAACGTCCACCTGACCCAGCATCGCCTGGAAGACGTTCAGCCAAACGTGCGAGTACGATATCTGTTTGACGAAAATAGCGAAAAACGCCACCGTGAAACCCATCATTATAACCCCTGAGATAACCCCGAACTGAGCAACCTCTCCAAGCATAATCGCAATTTCCTGTGCGAGGAGTCGGAAGGAGGATAGGCAGGCAGGCAGGCAGGCAGGGGGGGAGGGAGTGGTCAGGTATGTAAAGGGTCTGCGCACACACCATACTAGTGTGGGTACTATGCTGTTGATTCGGCAAGGTTACGACCTTTAAGGTTTTTTCGTTTGACCAGCGTTCATGTCATCATAGCGCAACGCAGTTGAGCATCCCCGTCAGATAGAATACGTCAAAACGTGTTACACCCTCTCATCGTTGCACTGGTGGGTATCTTGTAATATCTTGGCGCTATAGCCATCGCGTCGTCTTCGCACGTTCAAAGTGAATACTTGCCGACGTCCAGCAGATCAAACCTTCTCGATTCGTAATATCGGTGGGACCATATTCATGTTTTTAATTTTGTTATTTGGATACCTAGGATATGGGATGGGTGAAGCGTTTCAAGCTTTTTCCAAGTTCAGCTTTTTTGGTGGTTGAGCACCTCAAAACGAAGAGTCGACTAATACACGGGTGCAGCCCCGTGGCCAACGCGTCAAGCGTGTGCAAGACGAGACCATGCTGAGTACCAACATCTTGAGTGCAAAGGGGAAATTCCAGCGCGGATGATCCGTAAGATCTAGATGGGCTACCACGTGTTTCCCGGGTGTGAGATCCTAGTACTGGATAGCTCATACTACACATACGCATCCTAGCTGCCAGCCGTGAAAGGCGGATGCGTTAACTGACGGGGTGTTCTCTCTGTTAATTCTTCTCAAAGCCGGGTGTTGGATGCGATATAGAGCTCTTCGAGTGAGGAGCCTCAGGAGCGTCCGATGCTGCCCTTACCGTAGCGCTCTTCTGATGAAAAAACAGGAGGTACCTGCACTACAAGCCCCTGTCGTCGTAGGACTTGCCCGAAGAAGAGGACGCGAGAGAACACGAGGGGAGCGCTGAGTGAGAACAAGGCTCTTCCGGTCCGCCTGCCGCTGTCTCCAACTCGGTAGGAGAGGGCGCCAGCGAGCAGAAGAAGGGAGAGCGATTCCAACCAGTTCCATCTGTCCTTAACGTAGTCGCGAAAACCCGCGTACATCTCGCCCACTGCACTCACGAGCGCAGCCTGCTCATGGGCAAAGGAGAACCATTTGAGCGTCAAACGTGTTGTGGGCACTATCAGTCCTAACACAAGTTTTCATTTCGACTGCAAGTTTCACCTTCCCCTTGTTTCGTCACCGTACCGCACCATACGCACAGCAGATAATCGAGTTCAAAAATGAATATTTTACACGCGAACTTTTATCGATCTTAACGATCCAGATCATCGAGATCATCCAGATCCTAATTTTCAGCAATGATCTGCTGTGCAGCATCCGTAGTATATATATCCGACTTAGTAGACTTGCTTCCTGAGAAAACTTGCCCTAGGTCATGCAAGTTATACGGCTACTACCGGGCAACATGAGCTATGTTGTAAAGATCAGGAACTTGTGTGCTCTGAGATATCAATGTACGTTGTTAGTGGGAATCATCGATCCGTCAGATATTTCGAAATACTTGACAATAAAAAGGAATATTATGCATATTTGTTCAAAAACAAAGTTCACTGCTGTCATGCAAGCACCGCTCGATCGATACGTGAGAGTCGCTCGTCGATCCCGCTGCACTGGCCCATGGAGGGAACGAATGCCCTCCTCTCAAACGCGCGACACGCGTGGTCGTGGGTGCTGTGAGTATGCCTCACACAGAACCCGACGAAAACAAGCGAATGGGGTCCAACACTACGTGGGTGCAGCGGGGAGACAGCACAAGCCATGCTCATATCCACGATGTTCAAACGCGCGTGGGCGTCTTTAAATGTATTATCTGAATGCTTCCTCAATGTGACATTGCTTCGTCCACTTGCGTCACACATACCGTGGCAAACGTCGCCGGCCGTGCACCGGGTAACGGGCAAGATGGCGCACCTTCTCCGTCTGACTTCAAAGCTGATTTTTTCGATAAAGGGGCCAGTGTAAGCGACGCATCTATGGAAATATCTGGACGCGATACTTCCAAGGACACTTGCTGGCGTGTTGTGTACCCCCCATGCGTTGGAGGAAATTGGCTCTGAAACATGTCCCGTTACCTTACCATCCGTGTGATATACGGAAACGCCGTTGTAATGGTCTTTACATTCACCCACCACAACGTGAAAGGTCAACGCGATCTCGGTCTTGCTTATCGGCCCATTGTGCTCCTCAAGCACAACTACCGTGTACAGGGCAAGCATGAACAGATGGACGATGAAGTCGAAGGCCATCCTTATTGCCGGCACCTCGTAAAAAGCCATCGGCTCGGCGACAATCCCAGCCACGATAAACTGCATTCCAGGGTACGCGGTGCTACTCAGCATCGTTTCCCAGTCGCTGGGCCTGCCTAGACCGTTTTGCGAGCTTCTGCGGGTACGCAGCCCCTGCATCAGCCTGCCCAGGTCGGATTCCGCGACCATGCCTTCCGTGATAGATAATGGTTCCTGTTGACGGTCGTATGTGGACGTGATGTGGTCTTCAGAGTCCCAGGGCAGGGGGAGACCGAACGTAAACTTGTAGGACAAGTACTCGAAGACGAGCGGGGACACGCAGATTGTCTCCGTGAACTGCTGTTCCTCAAGGGCAAGCTTTAAGGGGCCACGGTAATCGCCCTGTCGCACGCCTACTCTCTCGGGTTCGAAGATAGCCATGCACCCATCAACCCCTTGGGGGACTCTAGGGATTGAATGCGGCAACCGCTCTAGAACCTCGAGGAGGAGCTCGGTCAGTTTATCCTGGAGATCCGAGAGAATTCGCTTCTCCCTCCCTGAAGTCACTTGAGCTGCAGCTTCGATGGCCACAGACAAAGTCATTCCCACGGCAAAAGGGTTGTCAGCGGAGCAGACCCCGCCGAGGAAGCAGCGCTTTAGCTCGTCAAGCGTGAGTTTCTGCGTGAAGTCGATCAAATCGGTTGCTGTAACGTCCGCACCGAGGGCTACGAGGACTGGCACGGTATCCAAGCACGTCCGCAAATTGTTGAAGCACGCCGCGAAGCTAGCCGTACTCGCCTTTAGCACCTGAGGTGCAAACGTGACGGTGCAATATACTCAGCGAATTGGCCAAACATTCATGAAGTACAAGTGTAGTGTGGACCGTGGGATACTATGAAGTTAGTTAAAAGGTCAGCTGCCAGATCAACCAGTGCCACCTGCTGGGGACACGCGCTGCTGCTTGGCCAACCCACTATGTCCCTCACCTGGGCTATACGAACACGTTGATCTTTGGTAACAGGTACACAGCTTCAGCCAGTCTACTGTAGGGGTTGCACGTTTACGCCAAGACATTATCACTGACGGGGTGCCTCAACCGAGGAGGAAACCAGTATATTTGCATCGGATATATATTGCATGCTCTTAATCGCAACAAATTTGGTCATGTATCAGGGTTCTCTGGCAGTACTTCTCAATGTTGGCTCTTAGGTGGGGTGTAGCCAACTCTTTACGCAAGGAGCCTAACCATTTTTTGGTGCTACCCCTACCATAGTACGCGCCCGCCGAAAAAAGGGATCACATAGTCGCGGCGATGTTTCAAGTTCTTGGGCTCTCAGGATTTTATTCTTAAGCTCACAATACAACAGGTCTAGGCATCTTAGAAGGTACTATGGAATAGACGTCATCTGTACTATATGACTCCGAGGCACGCAAAGCAGTTGCCAACCAGGCAGGATTCCCTGGGATACTCCAGAAACCACAGTGCGCTATGATATTGAGTAGTTGTGTTCATCATTTTACGTAATAGCTCATGTTTAGGTTCACCATCTTGGCAGGATAGACTGTTTGTAATGCTTACCATGATTTACAGGAACCACCACGCTCCGGGGAATTTTGTCTTCAAGCTCACCATGCAGCACGGTCCACCATATAAGAGGGGTCTTCGGCTTTCAAGTTCCACGTTCTACGACAAAGTTGCTTCATGCTCACCATCGTAGAGGGTTCACCATATAATAGACCTGTTTGGAGTTTAAGCTTACTATGTCACGATATAATTTGGGGTGGGGTTTCCCTTCTACAGGGTTCACCATGTTACGTAATCGTTTGTGTGTAAGCTTACCATGTTGCAGGGCTTACCATGCTCCAGGGTAGTTCGGCGTTCAAGCGCGCGACATGTTACGTATGCAGGGATCATTATGTTACGGGGAAATCACTACGCCACATGGTCCAATATGCTTTCAGGGTAGGTTGGCTTCTAAGCACATCGAATCGTGGGGCAGTTTGTGTCTAAACCACGAGGTTGTGTGTAATTAACTCCACGAGGTCACACATCTCACCATGTTAGGGGTCTTTCAGATCATCCTTTTACAGGGTTGACCACTTCACAAGGAAAAGTGGCTTTTAACCCCTTTAGAGCTGCAGTCCCGTTTTGAGGACAGATCATTCAAACTATCAGTAGTTCGTGCCCAGAACGGGACTTTAGTCAGCTCTGCGCGTGAGGTCTCTTTTAAAGCCGCTATCAGCAATATTGTTGTCCAATGAACGTTGCGAGCAGTGATTAATTTCGTCTTTTTCGACCAATCACAACGAAGAAAATTGACAGCAGCCGTCATCATTTTTTGAAAAAGCCCATAAGCCTGGAGCACTTTAGGAGACAGATAAAATGAAAACAAGAAGAACCTTCGAACAGGGTATAGAAAGGTAGCATGGGCAGCAGCAACAGACAGCGCAGCGGCGGGAGGAGGAGGAGGGGTTTGAAGATGGCGACGCGTCTCCTCCGTCAGCCTCGCCAGCCTCGCCACCTCTGCCCACCTCCGCCCCTCCTCGGCTGCCAGTGCCGCTAGTGCTGCGCACGTATCTACCTCCGCGTGCGGCCGTTGCTGACGCTTCTCGGACAATTTTGCTGGCGTGTCAAGTCGTAGCTGCTCCTCGATTTCCATCGACAGTTTTTGCTCTTTGGCTAGAATCTCGGCCGATTGGCGAGCTTCGGTCTCAGCAACACTTTTGGCCGCAGCCTCGTCGCATGTACGGGCAGCACCGTCATGACGTCGCTCTAACGCACAATAGTTGCGGCGCTCTGCTATGTTCTCGTCGCGCTTGTCTCTCCCCAGTTCTCCCGTTGCTTTCCTCAGACGGGCGAATAGCTTCTGGTCTTTTTTTTTTCAAAGCCTTCTCTAGGTGCTTCTTGTTTGTTTTATTGTGCCGTGCTATGTCGTGCCATGCCGTGTCGTGTTTTCCATTGTATCTAGATTAGAAAAAACAACTATTCTTTCACGGGGTGGTACTCTCGACTCAGTTGTACGATTGGAGTATTTCGCTTTTCTGTGTGCGGCATACCACGAACTTGATTTTTGCAGCCTTAGTTCTCCATCAGTCGATGAGATCTGCAGCGGGGTACATCGAACCAGAAAAGCTGAAAACCTTACCGATCACTGGTTTTCAGATGAGCATCAAACGGAAAAACATTCCGGTTGCTAAACTTGTTCCGGTTTTTTGCCTGTATACGTCTGGGCACAACCTGGACAGTCAATTCGTGACGTATCGTAAAATGAGTATAAAAGTACAATGCTGACCTTCTGGTGAACTCTACTCAAGTTATTTCGGAGCGCCAAGACTGTTCGGCCTTACTGACAGTCCTCCAGTCTGTTTACTGTTCCGTTGGGGGAAAACTTCACAATATTCACCATGCAACCGATTTTTGGTCGATACATGCCTAAAGCCGTCCTTAATCAACGCCTCAAGGGTTTTATCATGTCCATTACCTTCGCCCTTCTAGCCTGCTCTATTAAAATGGCAACATATCCGGGGCCACTTCCTCCTCCAGACTACGTGCTTTGCATGTTTCTCGTGCGGAGGGCTCATCTCCATTTACCTCGTCCACTCGCGTCGAAATGGGCCATCCACACCATAGTAAGCGCTCTCGACAGTTGGTTTTATCTAAGAAAATGCACTATACGGAGAATTGAACCGGTGACATTAGCTCCAGTAGCATCCGAGGGGGACCACTACTATAGGGCACCATAAAAGAAATAGAACCTTCGGCAGACAAAAAACTTATATAATTACCCTTCGTCACGAACGATATTTGGTCTTGTTTAGTATTTTCTTCCGTAATAGAGCACCGGGGTTGTTTGTGTTGAAGCTCACGGATGTTACAGGTTCACCACATTGCAGGGTAGTGGTAATCTAGCTCACCGTCTTTACCGAGATCACCGTGCTGGAGAATAATTATGTCTAATATGACCAACTACAGCGTTCACTATGCTACAAGGTAGCTTGGTATTGACGCTCACTATTCAACGAAAATATTTGCGTCTAAGCTCACGGTGTTACAGGTCTCACCAGACTACATAATCTGTCGTGTTTGAGGTCACCATGTTACCGGGCTCATCATTTTACCGGGTAGCTTGGCGTTCAAGGTCATCGTGTTCTGAGGTAGTTCCTGGTTATACTCACCAAGGTCCGCAGGTGTCTCCAAGTTCCGGGGAAGCGTGTGAGCTCACCATGGTACAGGGGTCCGTCATGTACAAAATCCATTAGACAGTGTTTTGAATTTGGACTCGTCATGGTACCGGGTAATTCGTTATAGAGCTCACCATGTTTCGAGGGTGCGCATGTTACGGGGAAGCGTGTGAGCATTCTACTATGTACCACGGGGCTCGCCTTGTTGTGGGGTAGCTCGCGGCTAATGTCACTGTGCGACAGGGTTCATTCGCCATCTCACACTCGCTTTGTACTTATTAGCTCGTCGTTTTACGGGATATCTTGCGCTTATACTCACCTGTTTTACAGAGATAACCAGGGTTTCGGGAAATGCCTGCTGAACAATACCACAGGACGCACCATGCTTCAGGGTTACTTGCCTTCAGAACTTACCAGGTCATAAGGCAGTTTAGCCAGAAGAAGTTCCCCCCAAGCCTCGACGATATGCCGGTTGCCTCGTTGCACGTCAGTTGTAAGGGTAGTCGGGTCTCCCGCCGCGTCAGGTGTTATTGCGCTTATCGCCTGCAGTCAGTGAGCACAGCACGAGTCTGGATATCACGTAAACCTTAGTATACCTCAGAGCGCCGATCCCGAGAAATTTGAGTGCAAGTTTGTGGACATAGTGTCCAACGACTCTGAAAAATCTTCTTATACATATATGCATTCTTAAATGAACATGGTGCACGAGAGGATGTGCATTTTCACCTCCTGTGCGTACATCGCGCACTTCCACCGGATATTAAAGCACATCGGTTGCGGGCTCTACCCCCCTTGGCAGAGCGGCAGGAGGAGCCTCAGCGAATAGGCTGGGAACATGACGGGATTTACGAGTAAGATCGCCGGCGGGAACTAAGCTCATGGAAAGCTGTACGCAAGTTTACTTGAGAATTTGAAGCAATGTGCGATGCTCCGGGCGCACACAAAACGTTCATCACCGAGCCTCATCGACTGCAGAGAGCATCGCAAGGAGATGACGTGTGGTCGTGAAGGAAAACCATCCAAACATTTGCGACAGTTTCACGCTCTTGATGCGGGTGCGACGATATAAAAAAGACGCCCACCTGTTCCCTGGACATCGAGGTTCCAAGAATCCTCGCGACAGACTTAAAGGTGGTCAATCCACCGTCTCGAGCCGCGTTTACAACCACTTCCGAGCCGCAGGGCCAGCTTTCCGAGATTTTTCTCAAGACCTTCGGAATTTAATGGGGCAGCAAGGCTCGATAGTCACTAGAGTGAGGTAAAACACATGTCTTCTTATGTCTAGCAAAGCCATATGTATGCCTCAACCCTGAGGTAAATGTACTCTGGCAATCAATCATTCAGAATTGGTGTTGGAGGCACCATGTTACAAGGATATCCATGATACAGGGAAGGTGATCCTTTTTACCATGCCGAGGGGCTCCCCTTGTTATTGTTTAGTTCGCGTTCAAAATTATTGTGGTCGGTGAGAAGTCGAGTAAAATCAATGGTAGGCCTCCTTATAACTATGCGAAACAATGGAAGGCCTCTTTACAGCCATAAAAATCGATAACAGGCCTTGAAATATCTTGCAAAACTAACGGCGGCCTCCGAATGCCCCGCAACCGACTCCTTGGAACATCTTGCAAAGATAACGACGGCCTCCTAATGCCCGGAAAACCAATGGAGACTTATCTCCCAACTTGGAGAGAGAACTTTCGAACAGACAATCGAGTGGGCGGAGCAAGCTGGCCAATAGCGTGTACGGTACGCAGCAGTACTCAAGAAGCAGCTTCCTTACACACCCAGGTGGAGATTGACAGGATCATGTGAAGCATATTAAGTCGTATGCTAGTTTTCGTGCAGAACGAACCCTTTCTCAGATGAAACACGCAGCCTGGTCCAGCGTTCCTACTTTTCACTGAGCGTCCTGTGCGATATCTTCACAGTCTACTGCCAGCTTTCACGCTTCTCTAGAGGGCAGCCCAGCTATTGTTCGTTGGGAGTTCCTGCCTAATCCATAGCTCCGTAGAACAGGAGCAGTCATACAAAAAAACCCGGTTTGGAGAAAACGAAGTATACGCGCAGCTCGATTGACGATCGCAATGATTAGACATATCACAGATATAGCTGTACAATGCTACACCTGGAATTGAAAAATGTAGTGGGGAATATCTCAGCTGAGGAATCCCCATCTGCCACAAAACGGTTGAATTGTTCACCTGTGCGGGATGTCAGGTTCCAGCATTGTGATTGTTACTCGAACTATTGGCTTCTCATCAAGGGCGCTTGTGATAATTCTGGACTCCGACGTTTAATATATAGGTAGAACAAAAAAATATGCAAGTCCTCCTCTTTGCCACAGCGTGGCTCAGAGCGCTAGCGGGGGTAAAAGAACCCTACCTCGCCATCGAGGAGCTGAACCACTTTGGAAAATACGGCAGGGCTCCCCCCATCAGCGGCAGCCACGAGGAGAGACCCATTGCCGTGCTCAGCGGTGGTGATGAACGCTTTCCTAGCCTGTGGGAACGGGGTTCATTGGTTGGCGTGGCGAGATCAATGTGACTACATGCAGTGAATTTCCTCTGACCGAACGGGGTATTTGAACCTGAAGACAGCTTGTTTAGTAGGGTATATACCCCACGGGGACCCGGATACTTACCCAAACATGGAATTCGTGAGGAATGTGGTCTATGGGTACCTGGGTACATATCCTAGTACGACCAAAGCAGCCAGGTATCTATCAATAGGCACTAGAAGTGACCCCTCACGGTGCTGAGCAGTGGCCGTGAACATAGTCTAGGCCTAGACCCGTTGCCGATGGTTGGCATATATGGTGAGCCCATCGTGAGTCTGCGCTGTGAACTTAAGGGACTCAACGGCGCTTTGGTAGGGAGTCATCGGCGATTCGGAGTAAAAGTACCCTACGAAGTCCAGCGGTATGACACACCCTTTCAATTCTATATTTAAGTGGTTCAACCCGAAGTTATGGGGATCTCCAAAAGGCAAGCTGCATCTCCTCACGCACGTCTTGTTAGTCGCGATCGTGAGATCGTTGTCAACTTATGCGGTCAGCTTGTGGAATCCTACGAGCCTTTCTTACGGATCGCTGGCAGACGGTGTGACCACCAAATATCAAACCGGTTGAATGCCATTAGGGTAGTTGTGGGCGCGGGACCAAGCGAGTTCTGCAACTTTATGTACAAACGAGCCTATCAGACAACTTCAAAGTCGACACGTTTACCGACCCGTCTCCCACTAGTCAGCCTCATCCCACACGAACATGATCCCCCTTGGGCAGAAATTTTGCCGGGGGCAGGACACATCAAATACTCTGTTCCCGCGCGGCATTGCCTATCATATCCGGGGTTTGTGTCGGCTGGGGAGTATCGTCGAGCATGTCCACGGATCTGCTACTGGTGTGCAGGCATATACTGTAGGTTTGTGCGCAAACCGCAACACGTGCCTATCACCTGAGAACGTTGCCGTCTACGACACCTGCAATGACACTATTTTCCTCTCGTTGTGTTTTCTGAGCCCATCCATTTATATAGGCGGGTGCTACAGCGATGTTGGCCCCGGGCTCCTGCTGAATACAAGGGTGTGGGTTCAGTGCTGTGGATGACGCGTAACCTCGCGAAGACATCATGTTTCCGCGGGTATGACAAAGGATGCCCCCCCGATACCACAGAAGCTTCCGAACATCGGTGGGTAATCACATATGTATTTTACGAAGTACGTCCATGGGACTTTTCATTTGGTTCAACGAACCCATTTCTGAAAGTATGTATTTGAGCGAGGTATATCGAGACCCTGAAGGAGTGGCGAGCCTCCAAGAAGGGTTGGGTGCTCCTCTCCCGAAGCATGCATCGTGAGCCCGACATCGTTGATATTATCCACTTACTCTAGCGTCGTGCTACGGCAGGATAGATACGCGCTGTTTCTCGGGGCCACGTTAACCAGGAGCTAGCTCTATGCCCCACCAAAGCACGACGCGAGCTACGATAGGGGTGGCACGTTTTCGCCACAACATGTCCTTCTGACGAACGTACCTCAACAGAGCAACTGCTCTGAACTACATACCCCATGTCACGTTTTGCGCCAACATGCTCGGTTGTATCCCTAGGCCATAAGATTGTTGGGCGGGCTGTCGTTCCGTCTTTTTCTGTAAAAGCCAGCGTCTGGGTGAGACGGCCAGACCCTTGCGTGAGGCGCCCCAATAACTGTTGGGTGCGCCCCTAGCGCAGCATTCGCCAAAACCAAAGTATTTGAGCAAACATAGTGCGCCCAAATAACACCGCCAGGCCTGTTACAGAAGATACTTTGCTGCCGTTAACAGCACAAACATGGTCGCCAAAAGATCGAGCATTTCGTTGGTCGAGGAGCCCCCAACAGCCACAGCGTGTTGGGTCCAACTGCACGCCCTTCTGAGCAAACCCAACAGCAGTGGTGGCCGCTTGTTTTTTTCGGAGTTCCTCATACAAGAGAAGCTCAATGTCTCACCCGACACATGACCTCGAAGAACGTTTGCTTCCTCCACACGCCACAGCTCAATCAATGCGCGTATGCGCCATTCCTGGAGCATATATGGTGCTGGTATACTTATCATACAAGCGGGCAGTTGCTCCCTTCGGGAGCTCAACCGGCTAGAAAGAATTGGGCTAAAAACGTGTGGGATCCCTACCGTTTGATGATGGATCGTCTACCGTTCGCGGCTTCCCAGCCTTGACAATCCTACAAAACGGCCTCTCAAGCATCCGGGCACACTGCAGTGTCCAACTTAGCGCCTTTGGCCAACAGTTCGTAGATGTATACGTTTTTCAATCAGTCTGTGAACCCCAACAAACACATTCGACGGTCATTTCGAGAACCTGACCTTCTCGAGATTGAGATGACATTCTTATGCGACTGACCTGCGACAAACTCCAACAAAGGTATCGAACGGGTCTGAACTATTGCGTACCTGCTCGAGGCTGAGATGTGCTGCCATTGACCGGTGAATTGCAGCGAATATATCCACATTGCCGGTGCGGGCAGCGTGAGTTATAACGGGTATCCCTTGCGCTGCCAGGCTAGTCAGAGCGCCAACAACGCGTTCAACGTCCATCCTTGCTAGCACGGCGGTCACTACCGCTGGAACGCCGGTGGTGATGGCATCCAGGATTTCTGCAGCAAACGTCGGTAACGGTTGAAAGCGTTTAGCGGGTTTCGCCAAGCATTCACCCCTTCTCGAGGCTTGAGAAGGGAATGTTGTCGAAAACGAAGAGACGAACTCACGTGCCAATTAGGGAAATTGATTACGGCGGATCATAACGAAAAAGTACTCGGAAATGCACGAAATCAGTTTTTTTCTGGGGGATAACCCCTGTACGGCTGCTACGTCAAAAAAAAGAAGAGGATCGAGAACCCCCTCCCCCCGGGAATACATATGAGCTTCCCCGGGCTTCCCTAAAAGAGGCGTTCTATCACGGGGGACCAAAGTTAATAAGACCTACGGTACACACAAAAGCCTATATACTTATCCAATTTTACTCACAATATTTGGTCTTATTTACTATGGGCCCCCGTAGTGCCAAGTTTTTCTGAGGCTCCTCACTGAAGGAGCTCCATACCTCACCCAAAAAATGGCTTCAGCCAAAATCAAGTTGCATCCCGGTGAGTAATCGGTGGCCCAAGTACACAAAAGCGTCATTATTTTATCCAAGTTGGACATTCCGACGGTTTCGAATTAAAAAGCCCTGTCGTTCATATTTTTTTGCGGAAATGTGCAACCTCTATCGAAAAACGCGCCAAAAATGAAATCTCTCGGATAGAGCTGAATCTTATGTGTTCAAGAAGGAGTGAGGACGTCAGTATAGCGGACAATGCGACATGCATCGCGAATTTCAAGGCAGGGAGGTTCCACGACACGTACACAATAAATACTCAACAGAACCTACTGTTGAGGCCCTAATTTTTGGAGGCTCCTCTCTTGAAGAGCTCCATACTATTAGTAAAAGCCACCCACCCGAAAACTGGTTTCAGCAAAAAGCTGCAAGTCGACGAAGAACCTCATGGCCCAAGCATACCAGTACGTCATTAACCGAAGCAAGATTGTCATTCCGACGATTTTGGGCCAAGGAGCACCGTCATTCGGCAAACAAATTAGCGAAAAAGTGCCACCTCTATCATCGTGGAACGCGTTTGTAACTAATTGCAGGCTAATAATTTTGTCTTGCTGCAGCCCACTGCTGTCCACTTCTCCGGCGCACCGCAGCAGTAACACTTTGGTGCCTGCTATTATTTTTTTGGGTTAATATATTCATATCGGCTACATGGTCGACGATACCCCGTAACTTCTACTTATCTTGCTGCTGGCCGTTGTGTTTCTGTGGAAAAGTTGATATGGAGTTTCCATTGGTGCACGAAGATATTTGCACAACAAGGAGATGCGGGATGACACGGCATGCCAAACAAAGTGTGGTGCTCACGGTGGACTTGTGGTACGCGTCATTACGCGTACCTCATTTTCGACATCCTTGGTGCCGATGACACACCCAGGATCGCTGCAAGATCGGCAACAATCGATACAGTACCAGTTTGGGGCTTTTCTAAGCTTTGGATACAACTCTTCCTACCGAATTGCTGTGGTACAGCACACTAGACCCAATGAGTAGTACGAATACTTATTTGGGCTGCTTTTCACATTGATTCATTCCTAGCCTAACCCATCCCATCCCGTCCCATGCCACTTCAATCCGCACTACTACCCCGTTCGTAGTTTCGCCGTCTCATTCAATTCCACCCGTACCCATCCCACCCCATCCCATTCAATCAAACAAAGGCTACCACCCGCTATCACGAGGACGGATGAGGTTATGAGGAGCTCAACCCTTTTAGAACGGCAGCCCCGTTTAGGGACAAACGCCTGCAGAACGGCATTGCTGTAGCTTCAAAAGGGTTAAGGGTTAAGGGAGTATGGGGTGGAGCATGTACAAGTTGTGATAAAGTGGGCAATAACGTCCTATTACGGGGGGCCGTAGTAAATACGACCGAATATTTGTTTGTGAAAAAAGGGAACTATCAAAGTTTTTTTGTGTTTACGGTAGGCTGGTCGCCCCGTTAGACTATTAATAGTGGTCAGCTTCAAAGACCATTTGTATTGGTACCCAAGTTCAAATCCCACCGTGGTGAGACTTCATTTGAAAAAATAATAAGGTACCAATTGCTGAGAGCGCCTTCGTTGCGTGGGTAGGCAGAATTCGACGCAAGTCGACAAGGGAAGAAAGTGC